>JAOXNN020000027.1:3774160-3802365 GCA_028571205.2 Hydropsyche betteni | reverse complement strand
ACAAACAAATAACAAATGACTACTTTGATTTTATTAATTAAATATTAAATATTCAAATCGGGTTTTCATATTTTATCATTTTCCGTTTCATAACAAATCCATACCCGATGTTATCAACATCGGGCCTATATACTGGTTTTTATATATTTATCGAAACTACTTCGTCAAATCTTACCACACGCACAACTTTTCAACCGAACTGCAACTCGCACGAAATTTTCAACCGAAAACAACAGACAACCCGAACACGTTACCATGCACCGCCGAATCCCGATTGGCCCAATTCCACGTGGCGTCCTTGAAACCGAGCGAAAAGGACGTCCCGCCATCAACATGCATAGGGGCGGCGTTGCCGAAACCACCCACCCGCCCGCCCACCCACCCACCGGGCGGCCGCCATTAAAAATATTGCAACGCCGCATTCGGCGAACGCTGATGACTCATTTTCAGCGCGCGGCGCGTTCTCAATTAGGCGGGGATGTCGGGGGCGGCCGTGGGCGGCCAGCGGTGGGTGGCTAGGGGGTGGTGGGAGGATCGGGGGGTGGTTTATCGATCGCCGGTTGTTTTCGACGCACGCTGCGTGGCCACTCGAGGCGAATCGCTGCACGCAATTTGTCGGATGCGTTTTCAAAATTGTCGGTTCGGCGGATGATGGTTGTTTTGTCGGTGCGAACGTCGAGATTCGATTCGATTCGAGATTGTGTGGACGAATATAATGTTCTTCCGAAAATAAGACCCGGTCTTATATTAATTATGTTAACAGAAATCGTGCTAGGGCTTATTTTCATGAAAAAAAGTTCGTGTATACGATAATTTTTACTTCGTATGTATATGTATTTCATTCAACAATGGTTTTCTCATAAATAAATAGTTCAAACACTTTTTTTTAAATAAAATACAAAGTTTTAATTAATGAAAAAATCGCAGGGTCAGAAATTGAACAAAAACAAATTAACAGATTAAACCGCATATAGTCGAAGAAATAAAATTAAAAAAATATATACATATCATTATTTTATGTACAGAGCATTGAATCAGAACCACTGTGATAACCAGTCACAAGTACCACATTGTCGGATATTTCCTCACTAGGTCTTATTTACGGAATAGGATTGAAAGAATTGTTAAAATCACGGTAGGGCATATTTTCGGAGGAGGTCTTATTTTAGGGAGAACACGGTAAATCATTGAAAGTTTTGATGAATATTGATAGGAATAAAGTGTTTGAACTTTCGATGAGTATTGGGAAGGCTTTGTTATGCAGTGGATATAATATGGGTTAATTATGAATATGATGATAAATTCATCATCTTCATATGGAAGCTGTGCAATGTCCGTTGCGAGATGATTCGATATTTTAAGTAATAATTTCGAAATTGATTCATGATATTGTTTCAGATTTTCGAACTATCGTTGTTGAAAACTTGAAATATTATTTCAACAGTCCGATTGTGTAATCGTGAAATTAATTTAATTAAAATATTTCCGAGTTTTCATTATGTCAAAAAAACTCGGAATGCGTAAACTGTATGCTTTAAAAAAAAACTTGTCGAACTTCGACATTTTATATAACAAAATTGAGCAATTTTATATAATATAATCGATCACTCCAAAATACCATTACATCAACGAAATCGCACAAACACGATTGAAATGTCAAATAAAACGGATTAAAATACGCTATTATACGCGCAAAAGAAGTTGTGTATGCGAAAAATTTTCGGTTCGGACGTTATAACGCATCACCGCACATTTAGGTCGTCAGAAGCAACGCGAAATTAATATGAAAATTGCGATTTAAATTTCCACCATAACGAGAACGGGTTCGATAAAATGAGAGATTGTGGTAAAAAAACAGATTGCGATTCGACGACACGACAAAGGATCAAAAAGGCGACTTTCGGCCCTTAATACGAAAATATTCATTAAATCGCGTGAATTGCAGCATTTTATTTAATGGTCGGACGGGGAAGGACAATCGTTCGATGCGATTGTTGGGGTGGATTTACAAATGGCCTATTATGGCGGTGATCCAGTTTTTTTGTATGAGGATGTATCACGTGCGTGTTGTCATTAATCCGTGTTGACGAAAATTGGAAATTTTCATATGGAAAATCGTCAGATGTGAAGATTAATCGTTGTAGATGCGAAATATCTTTTGATATTGTATATTGAATAGATTATGCATGGGACGAAAGTGAAATAAGCTATGTTTGAAAAAAATGGACATGAATGGTAGTCGATTGCGCAATTTATCGACACCCAACAATGGCCCGTCGAAGTGTGGGATATTTCTTTCAAAGGCAAAAGTTTCAAAGCTGCATACTTCTCGCATTGAAATGCATCTTTGGATGCATAAGTCGAAAAAAATAGTAGACGACTAGACAGACCATATGTTCCTTCCGAAAAAAGGTTTCCTCTGAAAAATTTAAAATGTGTATCGTTCGTGTGCAACAATTTATAATATTCCATTCGATTACAAAATTTCAAATGCGCTTTTCATTCATTAAAAAGCGCACGAATTTCTCACATTTTCTACGATCTTATCTTTCAATCAACACGCAAATGTACTACGAAATTATACACTTACACAACTATGAGATAATTTCGCAAACTCATTAATAAACTAACATGCTTGTACTATTATTTAAAAACACGTTTCTAAATAAAGCCATTAAAATCGAAAAAATTGTATAACACAAATCTAAAACGGCAAACGTTGAAGTCGTCGCCGCGTGCACAAAAGGTGCAGCAAAATCGGTCCGAAATTCGTATACCTGCGCCTTTTTTTTTCCCATCCAAAATTTTTTTATCACTTCCCTCGCAGTCAGTGGGTCAACGAACCCCTAGGACCCTCGAAGGTCCCGGACTGAAGGCCCTGGGGGTTCCAATTCTGCGCCCTCGGACCCTACCCTGGGCCAACGTCAAACGGTACTTTTCGCACTTACGGTATTTGGTTATTTATTATTTTGGGTTTCGGTACGAAAAAAAAAACCATAAACTTTCGTTTTCTGCTCGCCTGAAGGGGACAGATGTGTGTCCAATCGGTGAAGTTTTGCATAAATGCATTATTGCGTGTTAGCTTCTCTGCATATGTGTGCGAATGTTCCTAATAACGGTACTCTTGATTTATATGTTCGAAACATTAATTTTGATAATCGAACATGTTAAAAAAAACATATATATATATATATTTTATATGTCGACCCCGTGCGAGTTCATTCCATTGAAAGCGGAGTCAATAACAGCTGATACATTCATAAAAATATGAAAATTGATGGTCCCTTTTCGGGGCGATAACAATCAAAAGGCACTTTCAAACTGTCACTCGTAAAAATAAAACGTGTACATTTTAAAACGCGAAAACTTCGCTCGTTGAAAATTCAAAACGGAACGTTTTATCGCGGAAGCGAAATTTTGATATCTCACCCGTAAAAATTTTTTTTAGCACTTATCGACGAAAATTAATTGACAGTTACGTCTGAAAACGTCCTGAAATATTTAAGACAGTCGTTTCGTTCGAAATAAAATAATGAAAAGACCTCGCCGAGATTATGTATAAGAGATGAAATACTCAAAAATGCTTTCAGCGACATTTCCCCGATGAAATATTGTGCGTCGCGAATATTAATATTGCGCAAATGCAACGGTGCATGGTAAGAAAATGTTTTTTTCACGCGTTAAATTTGGCAACGGCGCATTTTGTAGCAGTGCAGCGTGCAGCGGTTTTCACTTGCTGGGGGTAAGTGCTTACGCACTTTCCGGGGTATAAAATCGATACGGACGTGTAATAAAATTTTATTTTATTTTATATACCTATAATATATGTATAGAAAGGTGGTTGTAAAATAATTCAACGAATTTCGATCAACGATACAATTTTATATTGTGAAAATTTTCGAATGTCACTCTTATTAATAAAATAATAAATAAATGAATATTTCGTGAGAATTTCGGATGATAAATACGAGTGCCACAAAGAAAATTTATAAACAAAAGTCTAACAATAGATTTCATCAAAGATATACACTAAGCCCGAACAACGAAAGCATTATTTACAACGACGAGCCTATTGAAATCAATCTTAAAATATCCGATCCAATTTGTTTACAAAAAGTTAAATTTTAATCACAAACCACAAATTGACATTCAATTCTAAAACAACATTGACCCACAACTTGAGTGCCCCTGTAAATGCGTGCGCCTCACGTGTGACGCTGCATCCCTCTCTCGCGAGGGGGGTGAGGCGGAGGAGTTGCAGGGTGCAGGGGGTGCAACGAGGGGTCGAGAGGGGCAGGGGTGCAGAGGGGCCGGGGGAAGGGAGTGTTGTTGCAACGGGGCTGGTCTGCGCACGCACACACGTGGAAATGTTGTCGTGCGACACGTGTACGGGCGCGCGAAAGCGAAAGCTCGAGTGGTTCTCAAACTTATTTTAGGAAATAAATTGATATGTTTGGTTAAGTCGAAGGCTAGTGGTTAGTTGACGGATGTGGATATGATTGGGTAGGTTAGATGGCTGGTCTATTGCAGAAAATGGTATCTATAATATATGTATGTTGTTGACTTTTAGAGTATTAATTGTTTGCGGTTTAAACTGTTTAATACAATAGTGATGATCATTATGAATCTATCATGAATTATGCTAATAATTTTTACCATGTCAATTTACTCAATAGAGATAATGTGACATTTTCGAATTAATGACAATAAAGATAATCATTAAAATATATATAAGATTTTGAACGAACGAAATAAACAATCACAATTAGCAATTACTAATTATTATATCACGAATATTATATTACTAAATCATATCAACACGCTTCGCTGAACACCCTCGCCCTTTTTACGGCATCGACCAACAATTTAATTAACAACAAACACCAAATCTTCCAATTTGTACCAAGAAAACCTTTCACAAGCACACACGACGACGCGATAACGACCTATCAATTTGGCCTACGTGTCGATCGAACATCGAAAATAAAAGTTGACACGCATTCTCATCCCTAATGGCGACTCCCGTGCCAGCCAGAGACGAGCGAAGGGTGAGCTTTCCAGCACATGCACATTGTGCAAGCAAGTGCAAGCATTGCTCGCTAACCAATAAGTGCAATGTAGGGCAAGCGCATCCTCGAGTTCGCGAAGAGCAACCGATGGAAAATTCGCAGGAGTTTTCATGGGTTCAGCGTTGAATTTTTATCGCAGTAAATATTTTATGTCGTCCCTGGGCGAAAGGGAGCGAGTCTGTGCATGCGTTTTCAATATAGTGGCATTTTCGTAACGGGGATGCGAATGTGAAAAAAAAATTGGAATGCATCGTAGCGACACATACATTTCGAGAGATATGCATTTTGTGCTTTCGTGAATGCGTGACTTGTGTGCGTCGTGTGGATATGTGAAGCTTGTTTTGATAGTGTTAAATGGAAAATTTTGAAATGTCGGTTTTTAAGGATGAAGGTGATTTATAAATAAATGAATATTAATCATATGTTGAACGAAGGTACAATGAAAGCATGCCAATTTTCGAAATGATAACACTCAAAATATACAGCGATTTTCTTTCGAATTTAACTGATAATTAATTATTTTCCAAATACAAATGCTTTGTCTTTAGAATCAAATAAATACGATAAAACCTCAAGATGCTTATACGAATCACTTAATTGTTTTCAAACTCGTAAATTTCATGAATATACGACGAAAATCCTTATATTACATATAAATTGTTTAATGAAAATAAAAAAATCCATACACGAAAATAATAATACCTAATAATGATAAATTCGACAAATTTTGACTCGCACTCCAATATACACAAACGCGAAACTCCCAAAAACACATGAGTCATCGATTCAATAGAGCTTTTTCGACGTTTGACTCATGAAATTTCCAAAAGCCAACACGACTTCCACACGCACGACTCGATTCCATACAGCATCCAAACCACTCCAAATTCCAAGACAATTCCAAATCCCTTCCAAGTTCTCAAAAGGCCACGACTTCCATGCTCCCGGCATACACGCACCTTCCACGGAAAAACCATATTATCAGCAAACGAGCCATCAACTGCGTACGCATTGAGTGCAGTGCGTGCACACGGCGCAGCGGGGAGGGGAAAGTGCACGCAGGGGGGCGCGGGGGAGTTTCCCGCCCCGCCCCCGCCCCCTCCTGCACTCGCCCCTCGCCCAGCTCCAACGCACTGTATTGATTTTTTATTAGTGCATACGCGTGAGACTGTACTAGCCCAAGTCGCAATAGCGCGAACTCTGCTACGCACAAATTGGTGTCGTAAAATGCGAATATGTACTGCCCTTATATACTTATTTCGTTATTTTAATAAATATTTCTTATCGTAAGACGGGTAAAAAGTCGATTTTTATAAAAATTTTCACTCGTACTTTAGAATAAACTCACATTTTGATTATAATACAAATGGTCATCGTGTAATTTAATCGAATTAGGTAATATTTAATTTTTATATATTGCGTAATCAAATCGATCGATTACACGAATTTTGCAAGTGAATAATAACGGCGCAAATATTAAGATTTAAGACAAGGAGAGATAATTATGAAAAAATACATATACCGAAAAAAAATATATTAAAAACGAGTAATAAATGTAATACCGAGATTGTCTTTCTACAGTAATAAATATAAACGAAGCCTACTCTCAGAAAAAAGGCAATAAAGTATTTATTGTACGCAAGAATGGAGAGCAAACGATGCGCAATAACAACTGAAGGGAAATTTGCGAGATTCGCTTCAGGTCATCGGATTATTTTATGAAAAATTCATATTGAAAATTAACACAGATGAAATTAAAAAAAAAAAAATATCCATTGTGATTCGAAATCGAGATTTCGCAAAAGATCGCGCTCTTCGACGCGATGAATCGAAGAAGCCGCAAAAAGCGTAAGCTGTCACTAAGAAAACACAATGTTATACGAAAATTTCACGTTTTTATGTACTGTATTGTGTAGTGGCAATCTGGCGTGACTTTTATTGGGGCACCGTGTGTAATTTTCATATGTGTATGCAGTTGCAGTTGCAGCTGCAGCTGCATGGCGCGTGCTGTCAGGGGTGAGAAAGCTTTTAATCGAATTGATCAAGTTTTTTTGAGGTTTTAGAAAAAAAAAACCCAAATAAACTTAGAATCTTTAAAAAAAATGTACAAATTTTGTCCACGCCCCTTATTTCAATTTAAAACATTTTCTCGGATACATTGTAACCCCTTGTGTAGGGAAAATGTCAAATACCCCCATGCAAATACAAATGGATCGTCATTACAATTCCCCAAAGATCGCTAACTTTTGAATCGTAAGATATTTAATATTTTTTATACATGTTTGAAAATGAGCATAATAAAATTTTGAATTATGGCGATTCGGATGCATTGTACCGATGTCGAAAAAAATTATATAGACTCTGTTGTTGCCGTAGAGGAGAAAGGATAACATATGGCGAACGTTGATCGAAATATGTTTGGTAATTAAAATAATGTGGCATAAAATGGAAACGCTGCGGAATAATTAATGAGCATGAAAAACTGACCGCCTAAAAGGATATGGATAATTATTTCAAACGAACGAAATTCATTTGACAGATGCAATATGGAATTTTTTAGCAAAAGCATGTGCCAATACAAAATTTTCAAATTAAATGATGATTCACACACTGTACGGCTTCAAAAATATTAATCATACGCAACATTCGATAGTGACGAAAGAAATATTCCTATACAATAAAACGATCCGCAAGAGGGTTAAACACTTAGTCATACAATGCTAGATCACCTTCGACATCGAAAATAGAATTAATTAACCTCCTTTCGGACTTGAAATAGAATTTCAAGTTTTCCAAATGAGTCTCGCAACCCTCAAATTATCGCAAGGGTCAAACGCGCCCATTGAATGGCAATCGTGAGAATCGCACACAGCTCGGATAAATTTGATAAATATTTATGAATTCAAGGGATGAAAGATCTTTTGTGTCCGAAAAGCACATACACCTAGCGATTTTTCATCTTATTCTATAATTTGAATTAATCATCGCATGAGAAAAGCTTTAGAATCATTCAATTATACACGAAAAAATACACGGTACGTGTATAGTTTACTGAAACATTTTAATGCCATATGTGTCTCTAATTCGTCAGGATCTGAGTCCTCGACAGGATATCGCTTGATAGCAACCACCACCACAATAACCACGGCGAGCTTCATTCTTCGGGTTGGGAGGAAGCAAAAGAAAAAGTAATGTTGTATATCCTTTCTGGTCCGACGGTGTCGCGTTACCGGCGAACGACATTTATATAATAAAAGTGTATTATATTAAAATGCGATATCGGATCTTGGAGAGTGTCCTTGCGTCGTAAAGGTTCACCGATTTTATTGTCGATGTTTCCTCTTCGGAAGGAACGCCTCAAATTCAGACTCATGGATGGTAGTAAAACGCACAATATGATTGATACATATCTATTCGAACAATAAAAAATGTATTATTTTTCATATAAGAAATTCTCAAATAATTTTCTATTTAAAATATTTCGATAAGTCAATCTGTACAAAAAAAAAATCGTCAACTTTCCGAAAAAATTCAATACAAATAGATTTAAAGAAAAATTTTCTGGAAATTCGTAAAAAAAAAAACATTTGAATATACACAGAAAATTTAAATTGCAGATAAAACACGAATGTAAGTGCGATTCGTAATCAAGCTCATATCTAGCCCCGATCTGAAAGCACCATATTATTAAACTAATCAAAATCGCGATCGGTCATAAAACAAACACAAACGACGCACATTTCTCACATTAAAACCGAAAATACGATCGACATTTCGGGGCAGTTTAAAAAACGTCCACGACACCCGAAATTGAATATCCGGATCCGAAAAATGGCCGCCGGCCTGCTGTGTGCGCGTTGCGAGAGAACGGGCGTGCAATATTATTTTATTTTATTGCATTGGCGCCTTGTTATTTTTTACGAGTGTAAAATATGTACGAATAGGACAGAGGTCCTATCCCGCGCCGATACCGTCCTTTTTTCGGTCGTCGCTCAACTTTATGAAAGCTTTAACGCCGAAAATTGTGCTTCGTTATTGTTATCGAAATTGCGCTTCGCGTTTTTACGACGCGCACATAAACACACGCGCCAGAAAAACGCGCTTTCGTATCAAATTTTCAGCACCCGAAAGAGGAAGGCGAAATATGGAAAATAGGCTGTATTGAATTCTGTCAATAAAAAATTGTTAAGTGAGGATTTCGGAGCGTTTTATGATCCTAGAATACGGCGGTGATGACGTAAAATTAAAACGAATATGACTTTCAATAAAATTCATATTTGAAAAAAGTTATAGATTCTTCAATGTATTAAAAAGATTCATTATAATCACGACTATATAATATCCATAACATAAAAAAAACGTTTATAATAGCGATGAAAAAATAATTTTCAAAGACAACTTTAAAAAAATTGATAGAAGCAGGGCAGTAGAAAGAAATTCTGGGGCTTGAGAAAAAATTTGTCAAAAATTCGAAAAATCGATTTTTTTGTGGATATCCAACATTTTTCATAAAAAAAACTTTTTCACAAAAAACAATCACGAAAATTTTCAAAATCGGTTACTGGCCTTGAGGATTGACCCCTCTCAACACCCTGGATAGAAGACATCAGTAAAATTTGACGTTAAATTTTTATAATTGTTAGAAACCATTGAAATAAAAACGATTATATAGTATTATTATTAAAATGACCAATTTTAAGTTAAATAAATTCAGATATTCACTCTCGAATGACTAAAATCGTTTTTGACACGACGAAAATATTATGCTCGGATCAGCGAAAAAATACACAACATTTACGTCCAAAACAAGATAGTAATTTTATGCGTAAGTCTAGAAATACCCTTATGAATATTCCGGCATAATTTCGCTTTATCTGTAGGATGCGTCGGGCGCATAATGTGCCACCATGATTTGTGCCCGGTTTTTTTTTTCCTACATAATTCCAGCCACATCAAAAGAAACGCGATCCGATCTCGTCGCTTTTTTTAATTTCGTTTCATAATATTTCACCGTTTTATTTTCATCCCGCGGGACGTTCGCGCTCGAAATTAATTCGAAAATTCGGGTCAAAGTTCGAGCAAACGGACACGGCCGCGCGGTAGGGGATGCTGACGGCGAGGACAATGGGACATGGTTAAATTGATATGCGAGGGGTTGAAAAACGTGGGGAGTTGCAGTTGAACGTTGCAGCTCGACAATGGGATGTGCGAGATCGATGCAGGTGATGCAGGTTGGAAGTGCACTTTGAGTTGGTAAACTCGAATATTTTCGAAGAACACGAAGGAATAGTTCAAAATGTTTAATTAAGTGGAGTTGTTAGTACTTGAACATGATTACAATGTAAAATTTCATTATTAAACTACAGTAGACTCTCGATTATTCGGACTAAATGGGGATTAAGACGGTCCAGATAGTGAAAAATCCAGATAATCAAAACAAGAAAAAATTTAAGACTTTATTTTATTTATAGAAATTTTAGTGAGCATAATCATATACACAACCTTCGAGTATGTTTTAAATGTATTTACAGTCTATTTAATTATTATATAATATAATTATATATAATTTTAGCTATTATATAACTAATGTATAATGATGAAAAATCGGCATAAAAACAATTACGCGAATGCAATAAAGTGCATAACGAGTGGCCGTCCCCCGTCAGTATGGCTGCGCGTGCGCATCTGTTCCGTTTCCAGTTCCGATGCACATTTCACTTCTATTGTCGACTATTGGTACATCAGAGGTCGTGAACCATCTGCTCCTGGGTGCATTGTACAATCTTGATCCGACATAATGATCAATCCGATCGCGCGATTCGATCCCGCATTCATACGACGTCCATCATAAATTATACACCACCGAATCCAACAAACAAACGCGCGAGTTAACAAAAAAACATATTTTAAAATCCAAAATAGAAACAATAAAAAACATTTATATAGACGAAACGGAAACGTTTCGAACCGCAGAACCGAGTTTTTATTATTGAAGTACTATTAATATGAAAAACAATCGCCGAATATAAAGCTCATTGTTAAGGAAGCGAATTCTCGGAAATTGATTACGAAGTTTTCGGAAAAAAAGGATCGATCCCGGCCAAAGAACGATACTCGCACACTTTATATATATATGGATCGAATCAACAATCACCACGGCTGGCTAACGTCAACAGGACATCGCCGTCGCATCGTTTCAAATTGGAAATTGGAACAGCTGTTGCGGCCACTAACAAAGGATAACGGAGAGCGCTAAGTACGTATTATACACGTACGCTGGAACTGGCTCACGTGGTTATTATGTACGTTGTATTATGGCCGCTTTCCATCTTCGTTTTTGTTCTCGGTTTTTATTTGAGAGAACGCGCTCGAAAGCACTCCAAGTGCGCAACGAGCTTCGAGTGTTGATGCGCTGACAGCGGCGAGCTTCCGTTTGTAGTTTTACGCGCGACTTTCTATGAAGTTTCGCGTGACGAATCGTGTATTTTACAGAAATTATACGGTATATGTATATTTTCGAAATTGCAGTGTCGTGCATGTATCGGGCTCGATTCGGAATCGATGCGAAAGTGTTCACGTGGGGTCGTCAACCGACGGCGGACGTCTGCGGAACATGCAAATCGTTTTTTTTTCCATACCGAAGAATACATAAATAAACCGCGAAAAGGCCGAAACAAAAGGGCCGCCGACGTGGGCGAACGGAATGAATTCGCGGGTCGACAATGGCCGTGAAACGAAATCGCCGACGTTAAAGTGCGCGATATTTATAACGTCTTTTGTGCGATGTATTTCGAAAACGAAGCCTTATTTATAGCGCGATACGAGTAATCGTTTGAAAAAGTTCGTTGGTATTGTAACGCACCGGTTATTATATTGTATGAAATGCGACATCGGCACGCCATTATCGTAAAATCTGAGCGATTAATTCGAAGCATTGTCGTCCGTTATGTTAGCACACCCGCCACGGCACGCGCTCGATCAATGGCTCCTTTGCTTATCTTTTGAGCGCGAGGGCCAGGTGTTAAACCGAAAAGGCGGTCTGAATTTTCTGCAGGACTTCGCCATCCTAGTTTTTTTTTCACTATATCATTTTTTATGACTGAAAATTCTGAAGAACCGTTACGATCTGGCAAAACATGTACCTTTCCACAAAATTGAAATAAAAAAATCCGGTCGATTCTACGCGAAAAGTATAGTCATCAAAATGACCTAAAGGAAGCACACATATCGGTTGAATCGAAAAGGTTGGCGACCCCCTTCCGTGCACACCTTTTTTCATCGCTTTCGTGGAAGCATATGTACCGCCAGCACATTTGATGATTTTTTTTCGCCGTCATGCGGCAGTTGTCGCGTGCCAGCCACCGGCATTATCTGATTCACAAAACTTATTATTATCTGTCTGCGATCAGGGCCGGATTGTATCGTTAAAACGATAAATATTATGCAATCGAGTCGATTGTTATATATTTTAAAGATTTTTTAAAAGTTAATTCAACGTGATCCATAAAATTTCCGTTGAATGGTTATAATAGGGGCGCATTTGGTATACGCGTTTTCCTATCAATCAAAAATTGAAATCCATACATAAAAAAAAATTGAAAAGTTCATAGCTGCGTTTGAACGAATCCATATTATTTTCTAACAGAAAAAGAAATCTTTTGCGACAAGATAGATAGTCTTTTATCACGTTTTATTTTTTCTGCGCGTTTTCTCGCATTTTTCGCGCCCGAAAAATATGCATATACATCTGTTCGCATATAAAGTTCCATCAATAAGAACGTGCAAAACTCGTAGAACAAAAAAAAAGATGTGCACACATATTCGAGCAAGAGCGGATTATTTTATACGTACACGTGCGAATTTTCGACGACGTATTCGCTCGTTTTATAGTACGGGAAAAAATGGAAAAAGAGAGGAAAAAAATTGAAGAAGAGACTAAAGTTTTTCCCGATGCCGTTGACAAAGACGTATGCAAAAGATGAAAAATAGACACGCCTGTCGGAGGCCATACATTTTAATAGATTTTCGCTTCGTGTAAGCGTCGAAGTTTTGCGGAGCCCTCTCAGAAAGAGACTCCGAGGATGCGTATTGAATATATAAGGGAAATTATTAGGCAAAATATAAATTTTCGAAAATTTTAAAGTTCTTCTTTTATACCGAAAATGTGTATTGAAGACTGAATTCTCAATAGCGAACATTACTTACCATCAATGAAAAGTTTTTGTAAACAAAAAATGTTTGTAGAATATTTTAAAAAAGGCTTCATTCCACAATTTCGCCAAATCGGAACAAAAGTACGGAAAACCCAAGAGAGATGAAAACCCATCACTCCGCCACGCGAAAACTTGCACGGACGGAAAATAAAAATTGCCTCATTTTCTTAATTGCAGTTTTCTTTGTACCACTGCCGAGTTTCCCCATTATACGTCTGGGTATGTATCGCATTTTCCGAGAAAAACTGATCGTGACTTTCGCTAGACGCCGCAATATCATACAATTGTTTTCACATGCCACGTTTTCAAATTTTTCCTTTTACTTTCAACGTGAATTGAAAATTTAAAATTTGAATAAAAAATACGAGAGAAAAACTTTTATAATCTGTGCGAAAAGTTTGATAATAATTACTATGAACCGATCTATTGATATCGATTCGGATTCAATTTGAAGTATACATATTTTTTTCAATGCTCACGTGTCGCTATTTGAGTGCTATGCAAATAAATAATACTTAAATATTTAATTTAACAAATGTATAAATCGCGCGATAAGAGTTGCGCAAAACGAATCGTTTTCGGATATATTGTACTTTCAGATCACGCGCACCTCTTACATCTTTCGTGTCCAATTTGCGTTATTTATTTTATTATTTTTCAGCGTGAACCTGTATAATGAAGAAAGCCAATAATTAAATACATTAGTTACCGTTAAGTTTGTAGAAGGGAAGGACGAATGGAAAAAAAAGAGAAACGAAGAACGCGATGGTTTATTTTCTTTCAGCAGAGAATAAATGGTATCGTGAAACATTGCTGCTAACTTATCCGTTAATAATAAATGAATATCGAACACGAAAATTTTGAGTCATCATCGAAAAACGAAACGGCGAAAATAAGAGCTCGCGTATTATGGGAGACCGGCTCGAATTTAATTTTCCATTTTCGGAAGCAAATTTACAAAGTGAAGAAAAATTGACAACGAACAACACAGAAGCTTCGATTTTTTTCCCAGAAGTCGACAAGGCGATAGCGGACCAAGCACATAGTTATAAAATGGTAATATAGAATTTCAGTCATCCACCCACGTTGTGGTAGTGGAACGGGAACACACCGTTCTCGTCCATTTACAATTACTAGTTAATATCTGAGGATGAAATTGAGCTTCCGTTGGTGGCGTCGTTCTACGTCAAAAAAAAAATCTGAAGCGAAAAATGGACTTTTTCATCTTCAATAGAATTTTTTGCATTCTTTCGGCCTTTTGGAGCTGCGCGAAAACATCCTCCCATCCACCTTGCGTGTTGTGACATATTTTTAATTACTTTTACTGGGATCGCATTAAATTTCGTTAACAATTACGTATTAAGTCCATATAATGTATACGCATGAATTTTTATACACTAAATATTTTTATTAAACAAAAAAAAAACGAACCTTTCCCATATTGGAAAACAAAGAAATCTTTCAACTAGCAAATTGATTATTCATATATTTTCGATTATGCTTTCAGCAAGCTGATTCAGGCTTATATCTTTAATACATGAAAGCCTACATTCGCTCGACGTTTCATTCGTCGTCGTCGAAATTAGAGTAACAATCGATGGGTGGTGTGGGGCCCCAATTTAAAATGCCGCCCCATACTACGTCGGCGGAGGCTTCTGCGCGAAAAACTTAATTGCCGCGTCTCGGCTTATTAGCATAAAATCGTAATAAGGAAAAATAGGAGAAAAATTTAATTGCGCGTGAACCGACGACGGAGGACCCGGCCAACAGGATGGGACGGTCCACGAGAGAGAAAAACCGAGAAAATTAAGAACCGAAAAATATGCCGGCGTCACAATTATAATAGGTTACCGAAAGCAATCTTCTAATGGAAAAATCTTAGTGGAGCATTCGACCCTTCGTCGTCACACTCACACCACCGAGCACTAAGAGGAAAAACAAACGGAAAATTTCTTAAACACGATCGATAATATCGCTACACATAATGAATACGCTCTTTGATTCAATGCTGCGAGAACTTCTAGCAGTCGGATCAATCTCGCGACTCCATTGTCAGACCACGTACACGTAAAGCGGAAAACCGACGAATAGTTAAACGTCTACGTAGAAAAGATGCAGATTCGAGCCCGACAAAGTTGGTCTTCCTCCACGGGACGTGTGGAGCAGACAAGTTGCGTGCTCCTCAACTTCGCCAACTTGTGATAAGACACAATCGTACGTGCTGTACATATTGTAGCTGTTTATATAATAGTGTGAAAATGTCAGCGACAAAGCGTAACGAGTTCGAAACGCTCCGGAGAGGTTTCCTTTGAAAAGTTCGACGTAGGTGTCGAGTTTACGGTATTTTCAGCAACAATGAGATTCGATAGTTTTATGGGGGGGATTTCGTTTAATTGTCCTTTTGTTAGTGTTGTACATATTCGGGAGTCCTACCTTCTTTTCGGTGAGTTTCTCGCATCTTCTCTGCTTGCATATTTGGTGTGATTTGTCATTGCGACAAGGTGCACAATCGCCACAGTTGTCTTTACGCTGACAACCGATGCACTCGCCGCAACGCTTCCTCTTCTTTTTGGTCTGAAATTTTGAAAATAAATTAATAGAAATCGCATTTTCGAATGAAATTATATAAATTTTAATGGATACGATTTTTTTATAATATTGCAGTAATTAAAAAAAAATAATACGATTCATGCTTTGTGTGATAATTATTTGAATTTATCAATGGTCTAACTATAAACAGACAAATGATATAAAGTATAATATTTTTGAAATATGAAATTTATAAATTGAATTACATATTGTGTTAGAAATTTTCTCGAATAAATTTACAAAATATAAAATTTTGAATGAACCGCTTATCAATCGTGCTAAAATCTTGAATAGGAAATTTACAAGAGCAAAAATTATGCTTAAAACTCTTTTGAATCGTTAACGATTAAAATATATTTTATTTTATTTCACGATGAATTTACATAAAAAAGAAACTAAAAATTTTAAAAGCAGATCTAGAAGCTTCATAAATAATTTTGGGTACATTAGATTGTTCCGAATTGCATTACAGTGATGTACGTCATGCATTCAAGCAAATAAGCGGTAATCGTCGTACATATGACATTGCATCATCGGTATCCTGTCGACGCTGATCGAGTTTATCAAACTATTTGCATGCAATTTAAACATCACCGTCGTCAAACGAATAACATTCAAAAGCTCTTCCACCCGGGAAATTTTATAGCACCCAACTGCGAAGGTGCAAAAAAAAACTGAATACCTGTTTTTCACTAGATATGTCATCCATGTCAGTGGGAGCGCTGCCTGGTCCACTAGCATGCATTGGCGATTTGAACCCTGCACCAGCAGTCGAGGACACGGCAGCAACTTGTCCACTGCTTTCAGATCCGATCTCCATTCCGGACCCATCTGACTCTCCGTTCGATTCCAAGCTGTTCGCTCTGATTTTTCTCCGCTCCTTTTTCCTGAAGTCGCTCCTCGTCGGCGACGTGCCGTTCGGGAAACCGTTGCTCTTCGTCTTGCCGATGTCGTACGAGTTGTCCAACACGGTCGTGATCGGATTTTGGAAATTGGAATGGTGAAGACCGTTCGGTATGAACTTGGTGTCCTGCGATATCGGTATGGTAGTGTTGCCTATCTTCATCTCGAACGGGGGCGGTTCATTCTTGAGCACGTGCACAACCGTTTGGTTTGGAATGTTCTGTATGAGCGTGCCGTTCTGATGCAGAAGACCGTTTTGCGGCTGGAAGTTCAGAGTCAAATTCGGCTGGTACAGCAAGTGCCTCTCGTCTAAGTACTGAGGTGCCAGGGGTAGGGCATAAGTGCGCGGGTTGACCGCGGTCAGGGTGTGGAAAGCGGCCGGTGCCAAGGGTGTCAAAGTGGCCGGAGAGGGAGCAGGTCCTGGCGAGCTGACTCCGACGGCCGCCGGAGCGAGGCTCTCCCCGCCGGGCGAATTTTCCGGGAAAGCCTGGAACTGGCTCTGGAAGGAGGGCAGTTTGGGTTCGGCGAAGCCGCTCCTGAGCACAGCGTCTTTGCCAGCACCGGCAGGCTCCCAGGGCCTGTACTGGGGCTGTCCGAGGATGGCGATGCCATTTTCCGCTCGGGCTTCGATGAGGCGGTTGGGGTCGGCGCCGTAGTAGTCCCAGGATATGTCGAGGAGGCGGGTGTCCTGCAGCAGGCGGTGCTCCCCTTCCTCGTTGAAGGAGCTGAAGGGCGGCAGGTGGTCGCCCCCCTGGGCGTAGCCCCCGCAGCCGGCGCCGCCCCCGCCCCCCGCGCCTAGCGCTTCGCTCATCACAAACGCGTGCTTAATCGAAGCACGTCATACTTGACGACGACGTTCTTCGATACGTCATCGCGCTTAATATCGTCGAAAAAAATAATTTTATCAAAATATAATATTTCATTCGATTCTTGTATACATCTTATAGTATTACTTATTACACTGATTTTAAATTATTTTTCAGAAGTGATTTTTGTACTCGAGTTTTTTTTTTTTAATAATGGCAGCACAGAACACAATTTTTTTATGATTGTTTTGTCTTTCTTCTGATTCAAAGCCGATAATCGAAACACTGGCACAACGGTTATTTATATCTTTTAAAATATATCTTTAACACTAAGGCTTAAATTAATTTAGATATTTGCGATTATTAATACTGTATACTGTGGAGGCAGCGAATACTCTCGAAACGTGGACTTGTATGATCTAATATCTTTGGTATTAAAAAAATATTTTCTTTGATTTTAATAAATATTTTTTGAGCTCTTCAACTAACGACGATAAACTGGTTAAGGCTTGATTCACTTTGTATTATTTGAGTTTGAACGATGATTTTTTTTTTACAAAAATATCCGACTTAATTGTAATGTAAAGCGCATCTGAATTTATTTTCTTGATTTCTTCGGTTATAAATAAATGACTTATAAATGTAGATTTGTACTTTGACAGGTTTTACTTTTCAAAATTTGCAGGCTTTCGGTGTGATTCGGCAGTTAGACTATTTGATAATGCGGATTTTTACGGTCGCTGATATTAAACTTTGTTCCTTTAATTAAATACTATTTCTAATATCTTACATAGGTTCGAGCGCATCGACAAAAATACTTTTAATAATACGAATTAATTATTGTTGAGTTACAATATTCATAAGCGAATTTGCACTTTGGTTTTCTTAGCGTTTAAGTTAACTTATTTTGTGGCTGACAGTCTTGTGCGATTTAACGAATTCTACATCATTACATTCGAATGTCGGACGACGATCTCGTTTATCTGAAACAGAAAGAAAAAAAAACGAATTAATTACATTTAATTAAACTTAAAAGCGGCTAAAAGAGAAAATCGATCCGACACGAACTATTCATATATAAAAGCTAAGTAAATTTTCCATTTTCATCGGAGATTTCATCGTCGAATTTTCCATTCAAGCAAGGTCGAAGCCGAGTTGTGTTATTTATAAAGCGAAAGCTTATCAACGAGATCCACTTTCTTCGAAACAAACGATCTATTACGATGCGAAGCAAAACGAAAGAAGACCGTTCCGCGTTGTATGACCGAAAATCTCGGAAATTGAAAGTATTGATAGGCAGAATCGAAGCTTGAAAAATAAGCTTTTTTTCTCTCGAAATATGATATATAAATAAGCCTAGTATTCCGACTCGATAAGATACAGAGACGATTTAGTCAAGATCTCACAGTCCGATTGTAAAATCGATTCGTTTTCGGAGGCTTCAGTTTGTGGGTCAATGAAGGCTTCGGAAGCTCTTGAGGAGAGCTTTGCGTATAGACCCAATTAGATAACACCTAAATTATACTGCACGTTCTCCACTAATAGTTGGCCTGATAACGCTCCGATGGAAGCGTAGATAATAATCGTCTAGGTGAAAATCAATGAGAGATTATGACGTATAAATACGTATTGTATACAAAAGAACGGAAATCCTGAAAATCGACAAGTAAAATCTAAAGGTTTCTATAATAATTAGCAATTTCCGAAACAGTAAGCCATGTCATACATTTTCGGGATCCTTTGTTCGTTCGATCATTTCCATACGCCGAAAATGAAGAAGTTTTCAGACTGTATTTCAGAAGTTATATGAATATGGTAAACTGCGTCGCAGATAAAAACAAACCCTCTATATATAGGACTTTACTGAATGCGTCAAAAATACATACACTTCACAACCACGAAAGTGGGATTCGACGGGCTTAGTCACACGAATGGATTTGACAACACGGTTCGAATATCTGGGTCAAATAGTCGTGTGTGTCCTCTTTAACTATGAGAATAGTAAGCGGATGTGATCGGCAAACAATATGTGAATATTCAGGACTTATCCGATAAAAAACACGTGTATGATTTGAATACAACACAATACATTTATTCGGACACGTTTATGAATTATTGTCGTTTAAGAGGATTCCGTAAATACGATTTTCTCACAATGAGAACAAATTTGGTTTATTTTTAGGTAAAGATATGAAACGTTCGATAAACAGCCGAATTTTCTGCGTTCAAATGAAAATACAACAGTAGCACAAATCACAAGATGCGAGCGAATCGTTAACTTAACCACTAGTTGAATATGTTCAAAGAAATCATGGCGACTCGTTAACGATCCGAATTTCGGCAAATAGAGTATAAATCAAACGCAATATCTGAATAAATTTGAATAAATATATAATTTTTAATAATTTATTTTATTCCGGTACCATTCACGTTCGATAGGGACGAAAGAGCGTGCGCGGCCCATTACCGTGAAAGTTTTTCGCGGAATAAAATTTATTAAAAGCAATTACTCGCCGGCAGGGGTTGAAAAATCGGGAGGACGAGGCCTCGGGAGGCTTCGAAGGAGCAACCCATCCCGGGAAGAAGGAGAGGACGAAGTTTTGTAAGGAGAGGTCCTTGTTCGGGCGAGCCGTGTCGATATCAGAGGCACATCGTCAAAACTTTATCTTCATAGTTGGGCCATTCGTGAAAAAAATGCACCAAATCATTAGTGGAATAGTACATATTTATATGTTGATTTATGTTTAAAATTGAAATTTATTTTTGCAGATAAAGGACGCGCTGAATATTCAAATTGTAAATTTTCGAAATAAAATAAGATTATTATATACGGAGACGCTTATTTTCGGACAATATACGCCGAGTCGGCGCCGCAGTACTTCGCGAGAAGAACGCTTCGTAGGAAGTAAAATAAACCTGGATGGCGTAATAGGAAGTGGCGGGAAATTCGAAATACGAGCGGGAAAAATAAAAAAAGAGAAAGTCCGTGCGAGGGACGGTAATTCGGCGTTTAAGACCAAAATACGACCTCGAAAAGGGCGAAAGGTAATAAGGGCTGGCGATAACATCTCGCGCTTTTCAAGGGAAAACACTCGAATTTTTACGATTTTTCTCCTTCTTTCCCGCTAAATACACAGAAGGACGATGACGTAACGTTTCCTCGAACCGAAAATTTGTTCGTTTTTCATGGTAACTAGCTGAACACTTTTTAAATTATCTAAATAGACAGAGTACTTTAGTTCCTTATATATTTTAGAATAAATATTTTAACATTTCCAGACCAATAATAATCTACAAAATTCACTTCTCATACAAAACTGAAAAATAAAACGACCCAATTTTTATATGAAATTTATGCAAAATCTATTATAGAATAAAATATAATATATCTGATATCTTTAAAAGATTAATATTAATAAATTACTATGAATATAGACCTATATTTTAAAACCTTCTC
This sequence comes from Hydropsyche betteni, assembly GCA_028571205.2. Lineage (NCBI taxonomy): Eukaryota > Metazoa > Arthropoda > Insecta > Trichoptera > Hydropsychidae > Hydropsyche > Hydropsyche betteni. The sequence goes on along the minus strand of JAOXNN020000027.1, from coordinate 3,781,328 downwards.
TTGCCAAAATCAAAGATTAATTTACAAAACCATCCCATTCACATACCAAATTAATAAATTCGCATCATTCAAACACGAATATACATCGCCCTCTTGACCATATTTTACCATTTACCGTATATTTAACAGGAAACAGTTTCGTATACACGCGAAACGTAGGTGTTTCGAATGCACGAAAGCGGGAACAACGTCTCCCTACACGTGATAATCTGGGTTTAGGTTGTCAAGGGCAACACAAGAGCGAAAGGGACAGATTCTCGCGGCCGGAACGAGGACGACAAGGACGACAAATCCGAATGGCGGGAGCGAAAACACGCGAACGCGCGCGAAAACATACGTATTCGTTGCGCAACTTCCAAAACTTTCGATTTCGCTTTTGCGTTTTTCGAAAACGCGGTCGTTTTTCGGTTTTCGTGAAAGTGCATCTTGCGCTGCGTCGAAAGTTCGATTCGAGACGAATGGCTACCTGAGAGCGCAGGGTTAAAATTGAACATCCGTTATTTATGTTTTATATCTTGCGAACATTTGGATGCGCGGCAATGCAGTGATGGTGAACATTTTAATGCGTTGTAGTTTTTAAAATTACGATATACGTCAGAAAAAATAATAAGAAATTACGTATTTGTCATCATCATATGTAGCCATTGAAAATTAAAAAAAATATTATTTAACGAAAAAAAAAGAAAATGATTTTTTTATACTATCGAAATAACTTAAATTACTGAAATATTTCAGTACGTCACATTCAATTATTAATCGTTTCATATGTCGCTTAATTTCGACGATCGATGAGACTTATTAACAAAATGTCTTCAAAACTACATTTATCAAATCAATCGATGCAATTAATTTTTTTTACAAAACGACAACCGAAGAATGTGCGATTTCCATCTTTCGCAAAATTGATCGATTACATACAAAATTTAAGTTTCTCGACCTCTGAAGTAATGAGCAGCCTTGCACGTGTGAAGGATGAGCGACGAACAGCTGCAAGCTGGTTCCATTCGTCGGCAACCTTCGGCCCGCGATACAAAGGGCCCGAACCGTAGGACACAATGAACGCGACCGGATCGGGGCATAATAGATCCAATGGAAGGAGAAAGAAAAAAATAAACACATGCAAATAAAATGATCGAGCGGCTAAGCCGAACGGGAGACATTATGTATTTTGATTCAAATAATAACGAAATGTCGGCGTCGTTACACGGAGCGTTTGTGCAATGATTTTAATAGTTGAAAGAGTTGATGAACGTTTTATGTTTATAATTAAATATTTTATCGATTCGTTTGAATAGATTATATGAATCATATGAGAAATGATTCAAATCACGCTATATGAGTGCTATTCAAATTTAATATTGATTCGTACATATAATATTATATGATTGAATTGCGCAAAAATAATAAAAGTACACAAAAACTATAAATGCCTAGTAAAAAATAATTTGAATAACATAAAAAATGAATCCTACATAAAAATATTGATAAATCTTTATCTTTAATATTTCAAGCAGAATAATTTGCAAAAAAATCGAATCAAGTGAGTAATATCGAACAATATAAACATGAATCGATATGGGTCGCCGTTTAAATAGACTCAAATGAATAACTCCCGACACGTTTCACAACCACCAAAATAGAATGAGGTAAGTAAGTACACGCGTTCTTGGTTCGCATATGAACGTTTCATATATAGAATTATATTTGCGCAGCAAAGAAACCAAACAAAACAAAGGTTGGCGTCCGCTGGGGCGGCGATTATAAACGAACAAAGAAAATAAGTGTTGACCAGTCGATGCGCGTTGACGTGCAATTATTAACGTTTTCAGCGGCCTGAAAAATCATGTGTATTATTAAAAACGGTGTGATGTGGATAAAATGTGATGAAGGAGCATGATGGAATTGCGCGTGCGGTTGAAAATTTGTATATTTGTTTTGAATAATATAAATTGTTTATATTTCAAACGAGAGTTATGTGTAGAATATATATGTAGTGATTATTTAGTATTCAAAATCTTGTATCGCGTCATGTAATTAAGTAAAATAAAATAATCGGGGACGTAAACTAGATAAGATGATCTAGAAAGACATGATTTTCGCATACTAACAAATAATACTTGTGTAATTACGAATTAAACTGTCTGGTAATTGTTTGAAATTTCAAATCGTGTCATTAATTTGTATTATAGCATATTTACAATTGGTTGAATACTAATCGAAAAAAATCGCCATTTTTTAAATAGAATACAAAAAATAGCAAGAATTCATTTGATTCTCCAATTATTTTCAAACAATATCCTAGTTACTTTAACCATTCACAAAAAAACATTAGACCGACTCACTGTCAGACACAAACAACCGTTCAAACTTCAATTCATAGAAGAATCATCCTGAAATCAAACTCGACAACATACAAATAAAAAACGACAACAAATCCGACATCGATTTCAAAACCTCACCATTTGAACCCACCATCAATCCGAACATTAAGTCCAGGCGCCCACAGGCGAATAGTCGCGTCGCGATTTATAATGGAACACATTGTTCTGGTTTGAAGCGCGCCCATAAACTATATGGGCGCACTTCAACCCAAAACAACGTGTCCCATTACAAATCACGCCGCGACTAATCGCCTGTGGGCCAAAACTAGCCAATATCCACTAAAGAAAAACCCCGATCTGAACACACATCGATCCGATCACCCAAAACACTCCGATCCACCACCACCCACCGACGACCGACCGCGAGCATGCCCAAAACACCAAATCATCAAACCGACAACCCACCATCATCCACCATGAAGCACGGTGCATTCGCGCACCATGTTGAGGGCGGTGGCGAGTATTGACCTAACCCACGCCGTGAGTCATCGTTGAGTCGCGCACCCTCGGGATACCGCGGCACGAAAAGGGAGTGGGTGGGTCTGGGTGCTCCCGGAAGCCGGGGAGGACTCCTCCCCGGGGGGGGGAGGGTGACTTTCTCTGTCGCCGTGGAGAAAGTTGGGAAGAGGGCGGTTTTTCCGCCCCGGCGGTGGGCGGTCTAGGAGAAAGTTGGCGTGCGCTTTCTCAACCCGTTCGAGATTTTTTCGAATGGTTGGTTTTTTTTTTTGTTGTTGTTGGCAGAAAGCTTTTTAATGTGGAGTTTGCGCGAGGCTTATGTAATTTGGAATTGTTCGTGAAGATATTCGTTGTATTGTGTTTTAGAGTGAAATCCTGTTTTGCGTTTTTGAAGGGACCGATAAAAAAGTGTAAATTGACGGTTTCTAATATTTCAAAAATTATTTTTTAATGAAGAATCGTACAAATAGTGTATTTTGTTTAAAAAATCATTTATTTTTGAATGTATATAATCTTTTACGATGATATTATATAAATTAATTTTAACTTTTAATATCATCACACTAAAGTAAATATCAGAAAACCGTTTGAACAAAAATAAAAATCACAAATTAACAAACATCAACAAGCGACCAATACGTTTGAAAAAAGATTGTCAATCGTCATGAATTTAATTAAGTATTTATTTAAATCTTAAAATATTTTATAAAATAAATCAAATTTTAAACATTTCAGACTAAAAACGTAAAAGTGGGAACGGAACGTACTACGATGAAACGGAACAGCGAAAATTTAACGCCAAAAAACGGGTTTCACTACAATTTCAAATAACAGCGTTTAGCATTTTCCCTTTAATTTTCGAATCATCAGCTAGTGATCCCAAATATTCGTAAAATCAATTATTCAGATATCGAATATGAAATAGAAAAAATATTCGAATAAACGAATATCTGAATATATATTTTTTTTAGATATCCGTTTACTATTTTCAAAGAATAAAAACGGATATTTTATTAAAAAAAAGAGATAAAAATAAAATATTATTTTTTCGCCTCGACTTAGGGTCGTTTTTCCATCTCTTCGCTTGCATATCCATTGTTATCTAATTCGTCACGTATCCTAAACAAAAATATCGTTCTGAAAGTCGAGGTATCATCATCATAACCATAAAGACGATTTTATTACCAAGGAACTTTCTAAATTATGCACTCAATAAAACCACGAATAAAATCCGATTAATTTTATAAATATTCGATCTTACGAATATTGAAAAAGGGACGAATACATCCGAATATCGGATATTCGATTGGGATATACGTCACAGCATCAAATCCGAAAATCACACACCGCGAAAAAATTCGAATTTCGCACGGGCGAAAAACGCACTCGCCCGAGTCCTCGGATTTTTTGCACTCTGCCACGCAGCTCCGGCTTCTATTTTCGAATTTCCTGTCGCGGCTTGGACGAGTGGCGCGAAAGAGACGCGACCAGGGTTGCCACCACCGCGAAAGCAGCCGCTCTTCCGGCCAGCTTTAATTCGAAACGCTCCGCCGATCGCGCGTTTGCGTGTGCTGCGCGCGCGTTTTGCGCGAAGTTTTTTTTTTCAGCGTGGCGACACTGGTTGTGGTGCATGGCCGCGAGTCGGCGGGTTTCGGTGTCGCGCGAAACGACCGTTATCGCGTTTTGATTTTTTTTCTCTCGCGGGCACGTGCATCTGTTTTTTATCTGTGTTTGGTTAAGTTTGTTGTTTGTTGTGAATAATGTTGGTTTTCCTTTTGACGTTTTTTTAAGCGCAAAATCGATACGTTATATTATAGCTTTCGAATCGTTTTATTGAGTTTTGATAAAGTTTGTAATTTTTTTTTAATCTGAAATATTAATCGAAGAAAGTTCATGATGTTTTTTTAAGTACAGTAAACCTTTGTAACTTAATTTTTTCAAATGCATTTTAATTCAATTTTTTTCAAATTCATATGAAACAAGCAATTAACACGTAAAAATTTCATAAAAAAATGGAAATGTATAATTTATTTTTTTCTTTAAGTTCCACCTATAGGGGGAATTTAAGGAAACGTTCTAACATCGAGCCTATCTCGACGTTGTAGAGGGGCATATTGTAATTAACACTTATTATTGTAATTGCCTTAATTAATTAATTTCCAGTTTTCATTTCGGTTTTTGGCAGTTTTCAGTTACGGTTTAATTTTGGTTCGAAGCCCTGGCTAATACTAATCGGTACTCGTTAGTATTGTGTGTGCCAGTGTAATTTGAGGAAACATCTGATCACCAAATTCTGAATATATTAATTTAGTAGAATAGTTTAATTTACAAAAATTGTAATAAATTGAATGTTTATAATGCTTTGAAATCTGGGGTGACTCGAAGTTTGCGATATTAGACGACAGCAACACACACAAAATGATTTTGGGCGATTGGAGTACTACATGATGCTTAAATGGTTCAATTAATGCTTTTTAATTTATTTTAAGGATATTATTTTGAAATTTCTCGCGGGTAGTGTTCTGCGCTCATTGCCAATGTTTAGTGTTGTATGGGTCTCAATATAAAAATAGTCTCAAATCACTTCTTAATAATTTAAAAGACAGTAAGAAATCAAATTGATAAAATGATAAAAATTTTATTCAAATATAAATATAAAGTAAATATAATGTGCATAATAAATTTACAAGAATCATTATAAATATAAAAATTTGTCAATTAATGGCATTTTTACTAACTATTATAATTGTTGATATGACCAAAAATTTTATAAATTAGGATAATTGGTCTATCTTTAAAAAATTAATTAAATAACAATTATAAATTTTAAAAATTGAAAATAAATATATATTTATTTCTATAATGAACTATCACAAAATCAAAATTCACAAGAATCGATTTATCATTACGAGAAAACTTTCACTTTTCAACATCGAGATCTTAATAAAATTTGAATACAAATCAAAAATAGTTACTATTTTTAATTAGTAAATTTTTCAAGTCGCAATATGATGTAAAAACCAAGTGGTTGCGAATTCTAAGCCATTTAAAAACAATCATAAAATGGAAGCTCTGGAAAGAAAGTCTTTTAACGTTTATCTGAATTTTTTTTATCAAAATCGCCAATTTTAAAATTCTCTAGAATGAAATATTTTCTCATATTGTTTAATTAGAATAATTTGGAATTGTAACCTTCTCGGACCAATCTTTAAAAATGGATTTGCTGAAAATCATCGAAAACAAAATGATTTTCAGAATTGAGTTTATCTAATGAAGAATATCTGGCAAGATCAATCATTTTGTCTTAAAATATAGTAGAAGATCAAGACTTCGATGAAAGGATATACGGAAAAGACTTAAATACGGATAAGTAAGGTTTCCGTTCTTGATAAACGCGCTAGGAGGCTTTTGTCAATAACCATTACTCTCCTGTGGAGATACAGCATCAATAAACCCTTTGCACTCGTATGTCCCCACTAGGTCACCAAACAAGAAAAGTGTTTCACTCGTATGTCCCCAATGGTTAACCAAAACTTTAAGCTTGAATATTTTCTATGTACTATGTTTCGTTGATTTTTATTGCTATTTATCTTATTATATATATCATACAGATATTATTTTCCCCATAATTAATTGAGGCTACCCCTAACCAAAAAAAAATTACGAGTGGAAAGGGACTAACGATAAACTAATGATAAATATATTTCTGTGACATAAATTTTAATAGAAATGTGTGGATTAAGTTTTGTACATTGAGCTTGGCATCTTTGATATAATAGTAAATATCTACTTTATATCATATTATAATCTAGATACCTATCTTAAGCCTAATCTAATGGTTTAAATATAAAAAAATAATACTATTAACATAAAACTACTAATTTTAAGTCTTATTTTCCACTTTGATAAACATTGAATGATCTAAAGTTCATTAAATTAAATATATTTGAATATAAATGTACGTTTTGAATTTATGCATAATCAAATTAAAAAAAATAAACTAAATTCTCTCACCAGAGATGTAACAGTGAAAAATTTGACTAGCGTTTTTTGTGCACGAAATCCGTAAACTTGTAGTTGCTAATTTTTCATATCACATAATATAACAAAAAAAAGGTCAATCTATAATTTATAATTTTAAAATTAAACAAAATATTTAGAAACATCGGTCATGTAAATATTTAATGTAACTTGGTCGTTATTTAAATCACAATATAAAAAATAAAAAAATAAAAAATATAGATATATAATATATTCACTACGAGGTTGGCTCTCGGATAAGGTATATAGCCTAAACCCCCAATATTTGATGGGGAGACCCAGTCCTGCAG
>JAOXNN020000027.1:3759535-3770097 GCA_028571205.2 Hydropsyche betteni | reverse complement strand
GATTTTTTTTTCCTTTTTTCAAATGAACGACCCGAACCGCGACTTTTGATGATGATGATGATGATGATGATTTTTTTTCCTTTTTTCGAGCTCACACAATCGGGTTTTCGCATTTTATCGTTTTCCGTTTCTTAACAAAACCGCAGCCGATGTTATTAACATCGGGCCTATATACTAGTGAGTTAATATTAACTGAAATTTTTGATGATTTCTGTTCATTTCATGTGTTTCTATAGGAAAACTTTTAATGTGATTTTTACAAGGATTTGAATTTTTTTATAATATATGCATAGTTGTTTTAACTAATTAAAATTTCAGTTAATTTAATTATGGATTGTTAGTATGTGCATAGTATTTTCAGTAATCAAATTAATGTTTCTTTTTTGCAAATCACCCGGAAGAGGAGGTTCAAAAATTTTATCATCGATCTTTAAAAAAAAGACCAAAGTAAACAAAATGTTTTTTTTTTTAATATAGTAGAACCTCTATTATCCGAATGATTATTTTTTTTAAATAGCAGATTTTACGATTTTTTTACATAGCACGTATCCGATATGTATCATAACAAAATTATACTGACTGATAAACAGACTCAACTATGAGAGTGATCAAACTGATACCTGACAGAAATTTTATTGAAAAAAAATTGGTGTTAGAATCTTTTCACAGAGAGCGTTAAAATTACTTCAATAATTATTAATTAAAATATTCTTATTAATAAATACACTACCATGAAAATTCTGCATATATACACACCAAAATATTTATAAATATTTTTTTCTTGTTTCGATTATCTGGATCTTTCGCTATTCAAACCGTCTCAATTCCCGTCAATTTCGGATAATTCAAATTCTACTGCACACACGAATTTTCCTTTCCCAAAATTATGAAAAATAAAATGTCAATCTATATAAATAAAAATTAATGTATGTGTGTGTTAGTTATGCATGCTTTTATCACTTATCCGATCACGATGAAATTTTGTAAATATGTTGGTTGCACATCCGAAAAGGTTTTTGTATCAATAAGCCATTTTATAACTTGATTTGACGCTATTTTAAGATGAAAAGAAACGCCGACCGCGAGCAACGCCGGGCACCCGAGCCCGTTGTTCGAGCAACTCCGGGTACAATCCGCTAGTTCAATCTTAAAATCTATTCATTTCATTTTTAACAACCGCCTTCCTACGATCGGCCACATGCGTAAAAACCCGAACCATCAAACGGCCACACAAAAAAACCATAATACGAAAAACAAACGAATCCGAACCGTGAAATCTCTCGGCGGATATACGCTTGCGTAAAGTGCACGGAGAACAAACAAGTCGCGTGTAAGCCGAACAATCGCCATTGGGACCTTCGAACTTGTCACAGACAAACAAACCAACAAACATGGAGGTAAGTGGATAAAGGTGATGTCCGGTGCCGATTGTTTCCATCGGCCCCAATCGAAGGCGATTCGGTAGATTTTCCGCGTCGCCGATCGAATTTCCCAATTTTCCGATATCGATGTTGGACAAGGTCGTCTATGATTGTGTTTTTTCCGGTCGACGGGGGTTTTCTTTTGCTGTCGTCATCGTTGTATGTTTATTGCGAAGCTTTTCTATAATGGAAGTTTGATGAGTTTTCCGATCCGTCTGTATGGCGAGGGAGATAGGCGATCTGTTGACCGTGCCGATGTTCGCTTAACGTTGGGAAATGGTGTATGTGAGAAGATTGATTTGTTGAAATGCGTAATTTTAAAGATAATAATCCCCTATATATAATAGCGGATATCTGTCTGTCTGTCCGTGTGACCGTGTGTGTCGATGACGCTCGCGATTTTTTTTTTCTTCAAATGAACGACCTGAACCGCGACTTTTAAATGATGATGATAGTGATTTTTTTTTCACATCCGATGTTATTAACATCGGGCCTATATACTTTAACTTCATAATTTCATAGAGGGTATTATTTGTATCTCCATACATAGCAAAGGTAAATCCGCCATGGGGTCGAATTATCTATTATTGGTATTGTAATAAAAAATTTTCGTATAATTTTAATCATAATAAAAATTAGTATCAGTAACAGCCATTAAATTACTGAAAAATTTGCGTTACAGAAAATGTTCAAGTATTGGTTATAAATAATCACGGATTTTTGTGTGTCTGTCTGTCTGTTACAGCCGATGTTATTAACATCGGCCCTATTTACTAGTTGTTTATAAAACGTGATTAATGAAAAGCGTAAAAACAAGAAAAACTTATAATTTATTTGGAAATGAAACAAAATAAAATATATTTATATTGACACAAAATTACAGTCATCATAACTACAATAATATACTTATTTATATTAATTTGGTATGCTATATTCTCAATAGATTCTTTTGCTTATATATAACAAATCAAAGTTTAATAATCGAAATTGTATATAATAAAGACTTGGATAAAATTTTAACAAAATGAAAACATTCTGTCATTTCGTAAATTGATTTCTCTCAAAAACATGGATACAAATGTATAAATTAGACAATCAATAAGCAACAACGTTTTTGATATGAAAATATTAATACAAGCTAAATCATGAGTACTTAACTTAATGGCGATTTACATAAGAAAATATTAAAATTCAATAAATACAAACATAAAATGTTTTAATTCACCAGGATTTTATATTCAAAACAAAAATTAATATTATTTTAGAAGATAAAATAATATATAAAATAAGTTCACTTAAAATTTCCAAAATATAAAAATATTTAATAATCTGAAAACACTTGTTACGTAATTAACAATATTGTTTTTATTGAATCCTTATGAAATTTGTAGTTTTACATTTCTACAGCACAATAATAATAGTATAATGCACATGACATTATATTTTATTATATGAATTTGTTTAAAATAAAATCAATAAGGAAATTCTTTATAATTAAAGCTCGATTCATATTACAGGACTAGTTATTTCATTTGAATATTTGCTGATCGCAGTTAGACATGCATTAAATATAAGTACATATTTGTTTAGTAAACAGAATATCACTAAAATAAAACAGCTGAATGCATTTACGATCTGACGTCACTTTGCATTTGATATTTGTTCGGAGCATGATGGTTAATAAACACATTTCAAATTAAATTACATTCACATTTAAATAAGTTAATTGGAATCAAATTATCATCCTAATTTTGTCAAATTAGACTAATTAAAATGTGAATCATAATTATCCTTCAAAGGTGCCATAATACTAATTAACTAACATACGTAATATATTTAGTTGTATTATTTTTGGGATCCATATTATATGGGTACTTGAATACACAAAATTTGTATACTACACATAAACTGAATGTTAATATAATAGTTATCTACACACAATTCTGCTAACTAGAAAATTAACATTTAATCGCACATAGCACATTTTGAATCTATAAACATAAAATAGCAATTTAAATCTCTTTCGTAATATTTTCTAATGCCAATAAAATATTACATTGAATAAATTTTTTTTAAATATACATTATTATATATTTGTAATATAAAATATAAGTAATTTTGATTTATCAACTATCAACATAAGACTTTAAATCGAGCAACAATATTCAATAAACTATATTAAAGATATAATATTTTATATAACAAAATATAATAGCGTTTTCGAGTGTTTTATTGTTAGATAATAATTGAAAAGTGCAACGTTACACAATTTAAATAGTTTTTCCGAAATGAAAACAAAATAATTCATAAAAATAAATCAGTTTCCTATTTTTGTTTAGGAATGTGAAAATGGATGAGTCAAATACAAATTATCAGCAAACAATATTTTAAAACGAAAATCGAAAAAAATTTGTATCAAAAGATGAAGTGTGTAAATATATAGAAAAAATACTATAAATTAATTTAAAAAGTACTCAAATAAATTAAATACGAGCCAGTCTAAAATGTTAAAGATGAAAAATCAAAATCTTTCGCTACAAATCACAAATTCTGACAGTCTTCAATCAAATTCAACACACATACGCTATTCAATATTCAAATACACTTCGCCAGTTATTCTTTAAAATATACTATGACTATTGGTACACATAATTATATCGTAACTATATATTAGAATTAGGTGAACTAAGTTGTTGACCTATTAAGTCTATCCATTCAAAAACGTAATTTGAATTTATCATATGTTGAGTATAATAACGTGTGTTTAGGTTGGACTTATCAATTTTGAAAGACGCAATTACATAAGAGATAACATCTATTTTCCATGTGTCAATAGTGACGTTTTTATAAACTTTAATCTCATGCATAATAATTAGTATAGTCTTATTGTATCAATCAGTTGGTTGATAAAAAAAAATTGAATCTATAACAAATTGATTTGTAATATCTCAAATTGAGTTTGATGTATTATAATAGTAATCTATGAAAATTAAATGATAAATTTTAACATATCAATTTTATTTAATGGAGTTCAAATTGATTTTTTTCTTTGCATAGATAAATACGATTAAAAATAAATTGTATATTGACACATGGAAAGAGTACACAGTTGTCTTTTTTAAATCGATATTGATTAATCTACAACATAAAAACAAAATTTGAATTATTGTATGTTTTCGAGCTGGTACATTTTTTAAATAGTAGAGGCAAGTGTTGGTATTAAAACAACTAATAATGAAAAAAAAAAAACAAAACCAGATTTTAACACAGATCAGGTAACTGGTAATGTATATACATATCTAGTTACTTTATAAATCTACTAAATTTCAATAATGAAGTGATAATTTACCGGAAGAATTTATGTTTATCAATAAAATGGAAGTATGTATAGTTTCAAGATCAAATTGAAAAACAAAAATTAGAAAGAGCCACTGATGTACATATGAGTACTATCATTATTTCATATATATTAAAAATTAAAACATTGTTATTTTGACACAAAAGCATTTTTAATAACCGATAATAAATTAATAGAAATTTAAGGTGCATTCAAAATGTTTCTTTGTTCAAGCGTTTCTTTCATTATGTAAAACAACTGCAACTGTTGTTCGGGTTTCAGAGTGAGTACCTAGAAATTATCATAGTTATATTTGAAGTAAGCTTAAATGATGTAACATAAAAATTTTACATGAAAACAGAAGAGTTTTGCATAAGAGTAGATTTTTTGATTCATGGGAACTGAAATTGAAATTTTAGAATTATATACCTGTTGGAGAAGTTTTTGTGGAGATGCAACCCTGATGAAGCTGGATATATAAACATTAACGAAAGTAGCCATAAGGAATTGACAATCGAATCGGTCCATGATTCCACCATGTCCAGGAATTACGTCTCCAAAGTCCTGAATATAAAATAAATCAAGGTTTAATTGAGAAAAATTAGGATGATTAATTGCGTATTTTGTTTGAAACTATTACCTTAATCTTAAAAGCACGTTTGAAGCCAGAAGCAAAGAATCCACCAAATGGACCAATTACACTACTGAAAACACTGAGTGACAAAGAGTGTACCATAAATGGATACATAGTAAGTGATTCCCTGAAGCCAAACTATAAAAAAAAAAATAGTGTTTTTATGTAAAAAAAAAAAAATACAATAAATATTTTGAAGAAAAAAATAAAAAACTGACAATATTCAAAATTTTTCCAACAGACTCAGGTAAAATATATTCTTGTAGTTGGAAGAGATAAGACGGTTGGCAATCCATTGTCATTTTACCTAAAGTTTCAGAATATTCAATAGGACATACGAAATACGGAAATCGGGACATGAAATAAGAAATCTGTGAACAAAAAGTTTTTTAATCATAATTTATTATCATAATTATAGAAAACTTAAGAGGAATCTTACGCCAAGTCCAAAGACAACAGTTGAAAATCCACCACCGATGAAACCTTCCCATGTCTTTTTGGGACTTAATTTAATAAGAGGTGTTTTTCCGAAGAAAAATCCAAAAACATAGGCCATTACATCATTGCAGACTATCATAGAAACAGGTACAATAAACCAGATTAGACCTGTGAAGCGTAAATAAAATATTAATTTAGATACATTGTTAGTATTGTGCAATATTAAAGTAAGTGTAAATATGTGACGTTTCGATTGGCAAAACAACAAAATATGTATCTGTTATGTTGCCAATCAAAACTCTAAAAATATTTCAATACATAGTATTTTATTTACCTTCGAAAATGTTTTGAATGATGAAGTAACTTTGAGTTACCACAATCAATAACACAACATGTGTCCAAGCAAAAAGACTGAATTGCTTGATATAATATTTTTTGACAAGACTCAAAACAAACCAGACAAATCCAATGCAGTAAAAGCAGAATGAAAAGAATCGATGATATCTGACAAGCATCCTTAAATAATCCTGAAAAATAAATTAAAGAACTAACGAAACTAGTCTCATATCTATTGGTTATAATGAAACGTTGATATTTTATAAAGGTGTGTGGAATATTTTGAAAGTAATTTAGGTAAAAATGAATCAGATAAAAAGCATGGTGAAATATTATATATGTAGTAATTTTATTATATAATGTTTAGAGATAAATTGAATTTCAACATTTAGATAAGAGATAATAAGAACATTATATAGATATTTAAATGACAATCTAATATTACATAATTATAATTCAATCAAAAGAGGGCAATAAAAATAAGGTATTTTTAGATAAGATTAGAACTTAGTATTACTGATAATAAAATATAAGAAAATTTATTATTTAACATATTCTAATTGAACAATTACATTATTTTGCAATTTTACTTACCGTTCTGCTAATCACAACACCAAAATAATCAACCAAGCTTTCTCCATAAAAGAAATAGTTCGAAGTCAACAAGAAATACCAGGACAATGGCCTGAACCAAGGAAGTCCGTGAATACGATAAACAGCATAGCCGATATTAATAATCTCTTCAAAGCATTTCACTTGTACTGCCAGAGTCTGAAATAAATAAATTTTGACTGATTTAAAATGTATGAATGAAAATAGTTTATAAGCTTATTTGAGTTGACATAAATTATGCATAAGACTAGTTATAATCGAATCCTTACAAGTTTAAACATAGTTAAAGAATTCAAAATGGTTTCTTCTTGAAATGGAAAAATATATTCACTATTCTAATGTAAAACATGGCAAAAAACAAAGATCATAATTTTCTCATTAGAATGGTGACATGGACTATTCTTTTAAATTCCTAAATTAATCAAATTTAACAAAACAAAAAAAAATACGCTGAGTACAAACATTCGTATTAAAATTAAACGTCAGATACAGTAATTCTGTCAAATTATAATAATTATATTCCAGTATTATTTTAAACATTTGTTTTTTAAAGTGTTAGAAAAGAAACACCTGAAATATGTTTGTAATAATTTCCGATTTACAATCACGTTAAACAGTGATATTAATAGGTTGACCTCCACCTGTACACTGTATGGTTTCATTTACATAGTGAATTCTTTGTATGATTTTAAAATCGAGTAATACCTAGCATTTGATGGTTACAAAAAGCGTTAATGATTAATCAATATAGTAATCGCACATTATATAAATATAACACTTATATAAAATATAATTAAATGTGATTCAGTCATGGTACAAAAATTAAAGAAAGTAAAATTAATTATTGCAATTTTATTGAGTAATCAGTGTTAAAATCTATTAAAATATATATTGAACTTTGATCGATGCAAACACTGTAGCGTTTTATATAGATTTGAATGAAATATGCAATTATTAAATGAGTATGCATAAAACGAATTGAGCATGAAATCAAAGTACGAGATATAGCAGATTAATTTTATTATAAAAGATATAAAAAAAGACATTAGGATACAAGGTATTCGATAAATTACTAGAAAACTAATTAATTAACTCATACATACTCAGCATTAAAATAAATAGAACGATTATAAAGAGAAACTAGTGCGCCTGCAAAATATGACGTTTATTGCTTTTTGTCATAAAATGTACTAAAAAATCACACATATTCTGATAAAATGCATGTGAAAATTTAATTTTACATACAGCAATCATTAGAGCCAATGGACCTCCATAGATGAGCAGACAGAATCCTCCGATCATCAACCATGTGAAAATGCCTCGAATTACCCAGTTTCGCCATCTAAAAAATCAACACATATAATTTAAATGCCATATGGGAAAAATAAATAGTTAATGACCGAAGCGAAACGTTATGAATGCTATTTTTAAACGAGGAAATTCGCCTTGATCTACAAAAACCGGTTTGTGAAATTAAGAATTAATTATGAAAAATACTACGCTTTGCAGATTAGTCTAGTTTAATAGTAAACAATATACTGTGAAATAAATACCTTGCCGAAAGACCTGCTAATGCTGCATCTAAAACTTCAGGTGTTTTGTCTGTTCCTTGAGCTAAGGTTTTAGATAATTCATCTACATATTTTTCTTCTGGAATCTTTTCCTCTTCTGAATCAATCTATTAGAAATAAAATCAAAATTAACAAATATAATCTTTGATCAATTACAATCAAAAATAAATAAAAATTATCTTTACTAAAAAATATTGAAAATGAATGTGTTGAAAAAAATAAGATATTGAAATATAGATTGAAAAAACATAAAGATAAAGAAAATTGTTCTCAAAGTATTGGGACTTTAATTGTTACAATTTAAATGTAAGCAATGTTATAAAAAATTGATAAAAAAACAATTGATTAAAACTACAACATGACGGATAGATTGAGACCCTGTTACTCTACAGTAAATTTAAATTTTTAATCAGTGATAGACTTGATTCAAATATTTAATCATTTATTTACACATAATATTATTTAATGAAGATAAACATGAAATTCTTATTTGTTGTTTTGTGTACTTGAAAAAAAAAATTTTGAATAACGGATTTTATTTTCAATGAAAAACAAGTATTAGAAGAGTTTTTGTAAAAATTTCAATATTAAAAAAATTAATAACGTTTCTATAATTTAATTCTATTGTCAATAGATAATCTCTATACATTTTTAGAATTGAATAAACGGTATAAAACTATAAGATTGTTTCTAAAGGATATGTACCGCAGTTCATTTGAATATTTTTTCCAAATTGTAAAAAAAGTTGAAAACGATCAAAGCACAATGTACGAATTCTAAATCTGACTATTTTGGAAAGGGGCTTTAGTCATACAACCGAAATTAATGCAAAAACGTGTGGCCGTGAACGATAGTAAAGTTATGCAAATAAGCCATAATACATTAACATTTCGATCTCACAACTGATTGCAACGAATCAAACAAAGCCATAGTCAGGGCTCATATGGCTCTGAAAAAATAATAACAAATTTGGCTTGAATATCAGAATTTTATCGAGATATATCCCAGGATTGAAATATATCTGAATAAATCTGATTTCAGACAAAAAAAATAAATTTTATTTTCATAAAACAACAAACAGTATTATTTTGGTTACTAAGTAAAATTGCATAATATTAATAAAACCAAGGAAAAGTACGTTTTTCACATTAATTATAAGAACTAGATCAGAAGTTTGTTCAAACCGGAGATTCCCAATCCTGTGCCAGCGGTCAGATTTGTGTGCACTCGTGGTCATACTTAATGGAGTGCGCTCGTGGTGAATTGTGAATTCAAAACATAGGTGGTGCCCGCCGTCCTACAGATATTTTTTTGAATGCCCAATTGGGTACGTCAACGTTGGGAACCCTTGGCTTAAACCATACTAGCACACACTAACAGGAACACACACAATACGTTTTAGGACAATCTTAGGATTACATGATGGTAAAATGATCCAATTAATGCTTTGTAATTTATTTAATCACATTCGAAATTTTCACAGATTGTTCTCTGTGCTCGGTGTTGTAGGATCAGTGTTTGTTAGTGTCATGTGAGCTATTGTCGTTCAGGCAAACATTTAGGAACCTAATTAGACTTGCTCTACAAGTTTAGTGCCGGTAGTTCAACAAAAAAAAAAAACACATGTTTGGGGAAATACTAAACAAAATTAAAATAAAATCGGGGATGAAATGAATTTTAATTTTTCGATGTGACATTTTTAATAACACCGTTCAAATCGAAATATCAAAAAGGTGAACATTTTTTATGGCAAAAAATTAAATTGTCAGAATTTCAATCATATTTTGGTCAGAATTTTAATCATGTTTCGGTCAAAATATTTTGGTCAGAGTTTTAATCATAAACAGTGAGAATAAAATGATGAATTGTCAGAATAAAATAATAAATGGTCAGAATTTAATAACGAAATGATCAGAATAGGTTAGGGTTCTTAATATTATTCTGACCATTAAATATAAATTCTGACAAACTCAGTTAAAATTCTGACCATTCAATGTATATTCTGACCAAAATATTCTCACTGAAACACGATTAAATTTTGACCAATGTCAAATAAATTTTGATATATGGGACAAAAATTCTGACCAAAATCGTATTTAAATTCTGACCATTTAAATGGTAGCCTATTTTTTATAGCTAAGGCCAGGCGCCCACAGGCTGCAAACCGCGCACGATTATTTTGATGCAAGTATAGAAATGCATAGTTTAGGTTG
>JAOXNN020000027.1:3691881-3759435 GCA_028571205.2 Hydropsyche betteni | reverse complement strand
GGCGCACGCATAAAATCTTTGCGACTGCGGTTTTTTTGCGGCTACGATCACAAATCGCCTGTGGGCGCCTGGCCTTATTGTTAGTTTGAAAAATACTATGTTTCGCCGAAAAAATGTAGGCAACCCAATACAGAATGCCTCAAAGGCTTTAAGTTAATCCATATATTATACTTCAAACGCAAAACATCATAAACAGTCGTTTTTGCTAACCCCCTCAAAAAAAATGATAAAACTAGCAAAGTAAACGCAGAAAATCCGATTAATTCCAAAACAACATTCAAACTAACACATTCATAAGAACCGACACGGCCGAATCGTCGCAAAATTGATTCCAAAGACGAATTACGTCCAATTCGAGCATCCTAAACTGGCCTATTGTAGTGTTCGATTCGAAGCGCATTCGAGAACAAAGCGCTCACACGGGGCGAGGGGGCGAGGGGCGCACGCTCACCGTGTCGGACTCCGCCGTGTCCGTGTGGCGGTGGCGCAGCTCGGAGTCCGTCATTGAGGAACGCAACGACCGAATGGACTCGGAGTTTGTATGGAGTCGTAGAGGGGTGCTTCGCCGACGGATTATCAACACTCACTGGTGTCGAGTTGATGACAGTTGTGGCTGTGGTCGCTTTGAGGCTGTAGGCTTTTTGTGGTATGGTATTATGGTTCTTATGTATGTGGTTTTTAGTTAGATATTTGTGTACTATAAAAATAATTTTTGGTTTTTTAAATATGGGTCTTGTTGTATTGTTTTGTAAGGTTGTTAATAGCGTTTTGTTTGTGTGAATGCAGCATCGGAGTGGCTTTAGTTGAAACGATCAATACATGCCACTGTTGGCAACGTTATCATTACGGAACTATGTAATCTATTATTTTTTTATTTTTCTATTTATATACTTATTTTTTTTTATAGATATAAAAAAAATATATATAGAAAATATCGAATCGAGTGAATTTTTTTTTTACGTTTAATTATTTAAATTTTACATTAAAATTACTAGCGACATCTATGTATGTGTTAAAACTAAAAAAATATTAAAAAAAATAAATTTTATACATTCTCCTTATAAAGCCATTTTTTCAAATGCATATAAATTCAAATTTTTTAATTTTTTTTCAAATGTATTTGAAAAAAAAAAATTAACTCAAATATCAAAAAAAATAGAAAGGAAAATGTTTCATATATTGATTTCCTAAATTCCCCCCTATAACGTCGAACAGATCTTGACGCTATAGGGGGGATTACCGTAGTTTGTGGAAATTATAGATATGGGAATTTCTTAAATTAGAAAAAAATTAATGTTAAGTGTATATTTATTAAAAATCAGCACCTGCTATATCAAATTATACAATTATTATAAAAAAATATAAACAGTTCAACTTATAATTAAAACCTTACGATTATCGCAACGGCAAAGGAAGAAGCATGCTCATATCGCACCTTGTAAACGGGAATTAGTAAATACATTTTATTTTATAAGCTATACATTTATCTTTCAAAATATAATATATAGATCAAATTCATAAAAGTTATACGATTGATAATAAATTGAAAAAAAAGAAAAACTAGTAATCACACGAGTATATATATGGTATACATTTTCTTCAAAAGCTCTACGAAATAATCATATTCCCAAGTGTAAGTAAAAGTAAGGTCTTTTAACATGAACATATCAATCAATCGGACACAATAATACAAATCTCGATCGATCGGAAACTAAAGCGATCAGCAGTGAAGACGTCAAATTTGTTTTGCTATTTGCTTATCGTAAATTCCAAGCAATATAATGATCAATAAAATCAAATACAAGCACTTGAGAACAAAATATTTTATGCTTGTATTAGATTTTGATCAAGAACATTCAATGGCACTGTGTTCTAAAAGATCTACTATTTGAGACGGCTCCGTTTCAGTTTCATAAATTATATGATTCAACCAATCTTGGGTGGGATTCAGTTTATGATACGAATCGCAAGATGCGATTTTAACATCCGAAACCGCAACTTCCTCAGTCTTGCATTTATCTTTCGACGATGTGCTGGTATGCGAAGAAGTCTCAGTCGAATTGTCGCAGACCACATGAACGGTCACGCTTCCGCAACTGTTACAAAGCAAGCGGTCGGCAGTCCCCGGAAGACCGTCCCGATTCAGCACATCTTCGAGACTCTTATAAGAAAACATGCAGTTTTTATCATCGACGTCATCGATTGGCAACAGTTCGGGATCTATTTGAAGCTTTTGGAAATCTACGGCCCCGAACTTGTGTATTTCTTCGATTAATAGTGATTCGTTATCGACGATGAGGGGTGGATCTTCCGGGGATAGGTCAAGAGATGATTTGAGCCTCCAACTAGCGTCTAATTGTCGTAGAGTTTGGAGTTCTCTAGTTCTTAACGCGGAGTATAAGCGACTGAAGGTTTTTTGAACGGTTTGGACGACATGTGGTGGTACTCCGGAAGCTGAAGTTGAGGGAGAAGATGCTTGAGGGTCTGTTTCAGTCGAGGGTTGGGACTGCGCCCCCGTCTTGGTCTCCGCAAGGGGCTGAGCCCCCGCCATACGACCGGAGAGCGCAAGCGCTTTCGCACGCCGACGCTTTTCTGTCAAACGTGACAAGTACCAGTTGTGCCAACGTTTAAATATCGAAAATAATGAGGTTTATGAGATTCAAAGAAAGTATTTGGTTTGTGAAAATGATTTGGAAATACGGTTTGGTTTTATTTTATTATATGGTTTAGCTGAAATTTAAAAAAATAATATTTATTCAAGACAAATAAATACAGTGCTTGTAAATAACAAATTTTATTCTTTTGAAGCACATATTTATAAATGTTAATTTGTATACATGTTTATTCATAAAATGGGTCTAATTGAGTAACATTATATGTAAATCTAAATACAGGGTTTTTAGTAATAGTAAAATTGTTAGTCAATGTAAGTAAATAAATTTATCTTCCATAAAATAAAAAGCTTGTACTAAATTTACAACTCATTCAAAATCAATCTATGCTACATTATAAAGGGTTATTATTGCGTTAGAAATGCATAAGTTACAATACGTCATAATTAAATATAATATTGACAAAGGGTTCGTTATAATTATACAAGGCCAAAATCTGTACAAACAGTAACATCACAATTATTTTGTTTTTCCGTCGTTCCGTTCGCCGCCATATTCAACTCTACCAAGGTGTCGACACTGTTAATGCTGACCCCTTTCAAAATTTTTTGGGCGGCGAGACTCGTAAAGTTAAAACTTAAGTCGCTTAAGCTTGGAAAATTATACAACTCGTTATTGTCATTCTTGGCGTCGTTGCTGAGGCTGAAACGTTTTTGTTTGATGTTACTCTCGACGATGTTCAATTTTTCGACGGAAGAATTGATCTCCTTCATGTTGTTGTGTTGGCCATCTTGATTTTTCAACGCCAAATTCGGCTCCGATCCGATAATAATGGCACTTTTGTTTTCTGACGGTTTCGCCAATATGTTAGCAATGGAATCTGAACTCATCCTGCTCTGAGAGATTGCTTTGCTGTTGAACGTTTGAAATGCACTAGTTTTTTTGAGTAAATCTACACTTTTTAAATCGCAATTGGAATTAAGCTTGTTTTGGGAACCTAATAAACTATTTGCGGAAGCTAACGTATTTTTTTCATAATATCTTAAATTACCTATTGATCCGACCAAGTTATCGAAGCTCTTAGTGGACGCCGTTAAATCTCCGTTTCCGATACTATCGAACATTAATATGTTGTTATGGATCGCAGGAGTGCTTGGATTGGACAAAGTCTCTGCTGGTGTTTTCAGTTGGTTTTTCAAAATCAATCCATTGTTGGTGTTTGTATTGTTGCCTAATTGCAGAGACAATTTTCTATTATTGTTCATGGAAACGTCGTTGATTACGTTTTTGTTAAATTTTGTCTCTTTAATCGGATCGTTGTTGGCAAAATATTGCTCGTTTTGAAAATTTTCAGTTTTTTGTACAACGTTATTATCCATATTTGTTTCAGTTGTTCCGTTCGTTATAGGAGAGATTATAGTTTTCGATTCTTCGGCTGGAACAGATGTAGTTTTAACTGGTCTCTCATCGTTGATAATAAATATGTTACTACCATTAGTTGTCTCAGTAATCTTTCCATTTTCGAAAGTAATCACTGATCTAGCTGGAGAATTTTGCACATAGACTTTGGTATTTGTGCCTGCGCCGTTTTGCGTTGTAGTATTAGTGGTAACTTTTAGCGTTATCGAATTGTTCGAATTCGAATTTGTCATGACAGTAGCCATTGGGATGTCTCGTTTAGGAGAGTCGTTCTTCATTTTTAATGACGAATTGTTTGATGTTACTGACTTTTTTGGAGTCGCAGGATTCACTGTGGGTGCACCAATTGGAGAAGAACTTCTACTATCCTTTACGTTTTCTGTGCCGATTGGTTGAGGTCGATTTCTGTTTTTATGTAAACTTTTAGGTGAGCTTTGAAGGCTTTGTACTTTAACTAGAGACTGGGCGCGACTGAGACCTGTACCGCTCTGATTATTGCAATGACTAGGTGAGGGTTTCAAGGTTCGGTCAGAAAGATGCGATTCTAAGCTTGAGTGTCCACTGCTATTTGTTTGGCTACTCGGATAGCGCTTAGCTGGAGATGTTTGACTTTCTAGTGAAGATGGACCGCTCTTGGAATCCTTCCTCAATGTCCTCATCGACTCTCTATTTGTACTTTCCAAGCTGGACGGACCCGAAGTGGACATGAGATGGCCTGAGTGCGAATATTCTCGCTTTCTAAGACTACCTCCCGGACTCTCTCTAAGTTTAATGTCTCCATTTCTATGCGGAGAATAATTTTCGAGAGCCGTTTTACTGTTAGCTGATAAGCTAGACCTGGGAAGACTGGTGGAGCATTGGGACGGAGATGCTGGCGCGAGGCCGGACTCTGTTGAAAGATGTCTGCGATGACGGGGTAAAGTGAGAGACCTTTCAGATTTAAAATGAGATATTTCCGAGCCATCATAGAACGTGGACAGGCAAGACGGGTGACTCTGCAGCGATTCCTAAAACGAAAAAATCAATATCAGATGCGTCAAACTGAATAAAAGTACACAGAAAATGAAACACACCTTCGAATTGGTTTGGGTAGCCACACAATGAAGATGTACAGCTTTAGAATTGAACCATTCAGTCGGAGGAAACTGGGCAGAGAACGTCTTGATGCTGCCGCGACCTTGCTTGCTGCGTCCGCTTCGCCTAAAGAGGCGGGACAGCAATGACACCTTTTCTGCAATTGTACCAAAAAAAGAAACTTTCACGGGGAGTTCGACAGATAGCCTCAAACCGGAGGAAACAGGCAGGTAGTACTTACTAGGCGAGGTCGAATCTGTGCTAGTGGGATATTCTGTCGAGCTCGAGCTGTCAGCTCTGGAAGGAGGTGGTGGAAGATGTCTCACTGATGCTGCTCTTTGGGGACGAGAGCTGTTGTTACTAGCACTTCCGCTTCCCCACAAACGACCGCTCCCCCTTCTCTCTAAACTCCTAGCAGCTGGGAACGAGGCACTTCTTCTTTTACCGGATCTGCCATACAGTATTTTGTCGTTCGGATTGCCTGAAAACGGCCCAAAAACCACAAATTCAAACACATTTCGCATTATAACCGAAATAGAAACGTCCGAGTGATTTAAAAAAAAACGCGTCCGAGTTTTGAAAAATGCTCACGTCGTAAATAAATACAGCTGCGGCCGATCAGCTCTCGGAAATCGCGCGTCTAATTGGAGAATGATGGAAAGCTTTTGAAGATGACTGATCAAAACTCCGAAACACTCGTGACATTTGAATCATCTGCGTTCCTCGCTTAAACGATTTTAAAAGACAGTTCACAGAAACTCGATAATCTCATAACTCATTCGGCGACTTTCATCGGGCGTGTAATCTTTCGAAAGCCATTGTATAATTTTCGACGAGCGATTTTTTTAAAAATGTGATACAGAATAGAAGGAATCCGTAATAGTGGTCAATGTTTATTTTAGAAATAAAGGAATGTGGGTATGCGAAAAAAAAATGCAAGAAGCCATCCGAATTTAATGGTTAAATTGGGCCTGAGTTTGGAGACGAGATTCCTAAGCGATGACCGGACTTCTTCACTCAGATCGCAGCTACATAAATAAATTTATTAAATTCCAAAAACTACTAAATTTCAATTTTTAATTATATCGAAAATATTTCACAGAGACAACTGTTATGGTGGGACATCAAACGTGCAGTTCGAGTACAAGGAAAGAAAGCGCATCAGCTCAAATGCGTTCGATAAATCAAATAGACATCGTGACGTCTTTTAAAAAGAACAGAACGTGTATATTGTACGTATATATTTCATATTGAATCATAAAAGTCGAGATTTTGTTCATAAATCACGTACTTACATATGGAGACGTGTCGTCGAACGGTTCCGTTCAGACCACACTGCATGAAGACTTGCATTCAAATTACGATTCATATTTCGAAACAATTTAGCATTTATTCGCATTGTACGTATATTGGCATTTCCGCAAACGATTCAAAAACGAGCTATTGTATTATTTAACAAGAAGATACAGAAGAATATGTAGATGAGAAGTATGATCGAACTGACAAATATAAAATGGCAATGAGTATGTTTATATGTTGTACGAACGAATGATAGATGAATAATAAAATACGAGATAAACAGAAATAGACGATGATTTAAGAAAACCTTCAACTAGCGATTGTCAATGAAAGGTCAAAAGCGATGATGATTATTGCGAAGTTTTCAAAATTTTCATATTTACCGCCACATATTACGTCGGCTAAATTAGTTTGAATGCACTGATGTGTCAGATCTCCGTCTCTTATCGTGGAAATTTCACCATAGAGACTATGAAGTGCCTCTTGGGTGGAAAGAAGCATTCCTCTGGTTGAAACTGATTCGCTATCTTGGTCTGGAGTTCCTCTGTGTCTGGACGAAGAACGGGAGTGCGATCGAGACCTGCGTCGTCTGAAAATATATAAAAAAAATCGAATCAATATAAAATTTATGATCTAAATTTGATCTATCGTCGTAAATATAATTTATTCCAATTTCGGGATTTTCCACCATAAACGTAAGTTGAGTATTGATAAATTTCTGACAGTGGAAATGGCGTTCTCACGATGTTGCTATTTAAAATTTTTTACAAACAAAATATAATAAATATCTTATACGAGATTAACGTCACATCAGCGTTTAAAATGCAATAAAACCGAAAAAAATATCTTGAACCGTTAAAATGTTAAAATGTTGAAAACGACAAGAAGAATTGTACAATTTCGCATATGAATCACGAGGAATCTTTTATGAAGAAAGAAAGACGGTAATAAGACTCACAAAAAAGATCATGCAGTCGTGAAAACATTTTCATTTCGATTTTTTATTTTTCATTCGAATAATAAATTTTGTGACAGATCGTGAGCACGTTAAACGTTTTATAACGACACTCTCGATGTCATTCGCCCCTAAATAATATTTATTCAGCGAGCTTTGTTTCTTTTTCGGGTTTAGACTCAGCAAACATACAATTATGGCCCGAAATGACGTGTTGAAAAATTGTGCTGGAAATCCGAGGAAATATATTTTAAGACTACTTACTCAGGGGTGACTATAAAATATCCTCTCGCTGTTTGGTAAATTTTTCTTTCTTGCATCAACTGCGCCAAAGTGTCGTATACGACTTCAGCAGAAGGACTTTGCATCGATGGAAACTTCGATATTAGATTATGTCTAATGTTTTCCATTGTAGCAGATTGACCCTAAAATTATTAAAATAATAAAAATATTATAACGAAATAAATAAATATATAAAAAAAATTGTTTACAACTCACCTGTGAAGTGATGTCCATGATGACATCGCACAAAGCCTCTGGAAGTGGTGTGAACTGCCCTTGGAACGCGGGAGTGACTATGCAATCTTCGATATCTCCTGTAATGGAGGAAGAAAGCAAAAAATAAATACATTGAATAATTTACGATAAAACATTACATCATGGGATTGAAAAAAAAACACGCGAACGAACAGCCAACTCATGTAAATATTATAGATGCAAAGGAACAAATATTTTAACAGATGCTCCTCGGGCAAAATTTAAATAAAATTTTCATAATAATGTGTTTGATGAGCCTTCGCACTAATTAAGAAGACCTTGTGAAGAAAATGTGAAATTCAACGTATGTAAATGCGAAACGTCTTGCGCGTTAATTATTCACTAATAACGACCGCAAACATTTTGACAGTTTTAATTTTGAATTTTTACCTTATGAGTACTCGCGTTTTCATGAAATTTAATTCTGTTGCTAAATTTTGACGTGTGTATATTTAAGCATCGTTTGTGTGATATACTATTTTGTGTTCATAACTTATGTTGAAATGATTGAAAGTCATTTGAGTTTGTTCGTTCGAAAAAAAACACGAAACAGTTTTCGTAATTGGTGCACGATTTAGTATCATCCGTAAATCATGTTAAGGTCGATAGAAGTTCATTTTGAATGTTAAAGAAATATCCAAGCTTATCTTATAGAAAAAATAATTTTGAAATCCTGAAATACCGGAATTTTATTCAAATTTAGATCGACAATTTGAATTCTATTAAAATACGTATGAAACATCTGCACGTGCATATTAATGAGTCCTAGATATTTATCGGATATATTGACAATAAAATAAATGAATATATTTCATCGAGAATTACACCACTTCGAAGCGAAACGAACACGTTTTTACATTATACAAATTTATATAACATTGTAATTTGAACCACCTTGCTAAAAACCATATTTTCAAGCCACCGAGGAAAACCGTCACATTTACATGAAAGTTTTATTAAAGTTTGCGAACATAAATGAAATCGACCGGACAACATTTGCGAAAACATAATCAAATACGCGATTTTATTCCGTCTTGTTAAAACAGCGCAGTGTTTAATCAATACGAATAAATTTCACATAAAAAAAATACTCATCAGAGCTCAATCATCCTTAGCACAAATACACATCGTCAAATAAGTTTATATACAGCACAAAACAAATAGACATAGCTTTTAGTGCACCGACTTCAATCAATACGCGCTCAGGAGGGAGTGGTCTGTCGCTCATAACATTAATTCGTCAGGGGTGAGACTTTTGATAACAACAAGGGCTGTTTGTTTTATTAGATCCCATCACACCCCACATTCGCTATTCGTCATGGGTTATGTACCGTGTATCAATTTCTAGAGGATTAGCGGTGGGACAGTTGGGCAATTTTTCGCCATTCTCCGTTTCGGGCATACGACAAGTGGCCTGGTGCTTGGTTCGTTCGCCTTGGAGCCATCGAAACTGGTTCTTTGGGCATTGTCAGCACGAAAGATCTCGGTTTCAAGGAGATCTCCGAGATGGAATTCCAAGCAGGATGCAGCAGGCCAATATCCTAACCCAGAGAACGTGCCCGCGAGCCGTTTTGACATTCCGCACTGTCTATAATCTCGAGAGGTGGTTGGTTCGTTTTGAAATTTTAGCGAGTCTACATTTTGAAGCTTGCAAAAGTTTTATTATAATATGAAATTTCAATGCAATCAATACGAACGAAAAATTACTATTGTAAAAAAAGTAAGTAAATATAAATTATAGATCTGATCATATTGTATTTGAATTTTCGTAAGTCATAAATTGTTTTTCTTAATAATGAAAACTTTTCGCAACGGTTGAACTGGTTATGATCGATGTGATTTGAATTAATAAATTGGATTTGATTTTATATAATAATATTGAATATTAATGATAGAGTCAAGCTTGTATAATATTTTTATAGAATTAATGATGTTTTTTTTATATTGTGATATAATCAAATTATGAATAATCAATGAAATACAAAACATGCGATACAACCCGATCAACATTTAATATTCCAAAGTTATAAAATAGATTTACATAACTGTTATTTTATTTGAAAATAAAACAGACAACTTTTTTCGCAAATGCATAAAAATATCTAAAATCTGATATAACACACAATAAAAAAATCCAATTCTGCAAATCTTACATCACAACTCCATTTCAGCCGACCTATCTGAATCGTCGAACGCGTCAATTTAGGGAAATTTCCACCGAAATGAAAAACGTAACGGCTTCCGAATGCTATTATACATTTTTTTATTTAGTTCACAACGTTTCAGATATGATCTGTTATGATTTTGCTTTATGCATTTTGCCTGTTCCCGTTACATCTTGATAGAGTCTCGTCGGCGATTGGAAGCCATCAAAGTACGCGATTGTTTTGAAACGATTTAATCTAGCGAAAGAGATCTTGTTTGCTTTATGTTTTGTAATAGATGTGAAATTATGCACTTGTCGATATGTCGATTGTAGATGCTGTGATGTGTAACTGATGTTTGTTTAGATAATATTTGAATGTGAGATGGTTTCATCTCGTTATTGAAACGTTTAGTATGATTTGTTTTGATTGATATTTATTTTTAATAATTATGATAATATTTATTATCTCTATAGTTTTTTAGAAAAAGAGAAAACAGTTGGTGTGAATTTAATGAGAGTGACTAATGGAAAGAGATTGGAGAAATCTTTATCTAAATGAGGACTGTGAATTGCCTATGGTGATGATTTTTTGATTTTAATTATTACGAGAATATGATAATTATTAATACGTTTCACAGAAAATGTGCCCTTTTTGTATAATTGAAACGTAGCTAATTTTTAAGAAACTGAATATTAAATTCATCTCTTGCTTATTTTTATTTATGTCAACGTTTTTATTTTTTTACTAACTCCACGTCGTTTAGTTTTGGTAAATTGATAGAACATTCAAAAAAACATTAATAATTCACTTATTTCCTTACATAAATTAAAATTATTAAAATACAATACTTCGTATATTTTTAAAAATACTATTATATCAATCAAACTAAATTCTCGATCCGAACGACCACAATCTAATTAAATAAGATATTTCACACGCTCCGAATCCACTCATCAATTCAAACCAAAATACCCTATCCAACAACAAAAAAACCATTAAATAACCAACTTATATCACGAACATGATGATTCAAATCGACGATTACGATATGAATACGACGATTACGACAAATCACAATGGACTAAAAAAAAATGGCACAATCGACCTCCATACGGCGTCATTAGAATAATACGGTCAGCGTAAGGCGATATCGCATTTCGCGATAACAATTACCGAACGATGATGATCATCATTATCGCCTCGATGATGATGATCGCCATAATGATATCGTCGGGCGACGTCTCGCCTAGAAACAGTTTCCTCGATGAGAATGTCCCGGCGAATACGTTTCTCCGTCGCCGTTTTTCGGTTTGTTCTCGTGTGGAAATTTTTTGAAATTTGAAAAAAAAATGTTTTTAATGAGAAAATTGTTCGAGTTTGACGCATTCGATAAAACATTGCCGAGTTTCGACGTCTCGTCGAGAATCTCGACAAACTGGCTTTCGAAGCGTAGTCGTAACGGTGCTTCGAGTCACCCTGTTTAAAGTTATTATATTGTTTAAATATTTTCAGACACCCTGAAAATTAATCGATTGAACGTGCAAAATTTGCAATTTGTATTTTTTTTAGTATGACTGATTTAAATTATTTATATTTAATAATATGGTAATCATTTGTCTAATAAGATTAATTAATTGATACATTTTCTAACATATAATATGTTATACACGTATTATACAATATAATAGAATGAACGTTGTAAATATTTTGACGCTATAAATCATTGCAGACATATTTATTAGATTATTTTTGGCATTGTTAGTATCTGTTAAATTATTTATAGTGAATTTAGGTCAAATTTTCGGATTAATCATGTTTTGTTAATCCTTTAATTGAACTGCCTTATAAAATAAATGATTATACGATTTCACTTTTATACCCCATTATAATTCTCGAATATTCTCTTATTCAAAAGAGATTTTTGCCATTAATTTTCTAATATAATACAATGAAGTTTATAAAAATACATTTCTAACGATTTCAACAGACTTTATATACTATTGGCGACAATTTTCCATGTCACTAGAACGCTCGTAAATTCGAATCAACCTCTCGTAAAGCTCGCAGCATAATTCAATTCGATTCAATTAGGCAGAAACGCTTTCATAACGAATGTTTTGAATTTGATTGATCTGAGCATTGTGTCGCTTGATTTGTACGGATTACGTTTTCAATTTTTTTTTCGAAACGACAATTGATTGACAAAACAAAGCTTATTGTCGACTCCGATTGAAATTTTCGGCACTGCGAGCGTTTTGCGTAATTAAACGAATCTCTCAATTAAAAGTACTATTATAGAAATTCGGTCGGATGTCACAATTTTTTTTCTGTTTCGAGTTGACAATCGCGTTGCGAAATTCGCGAATTGATGTCAGCCGAATTATAATTTTTCGATATTTTTCATCAAAGAATGATTAGAATCTGCGATAGGCGGATCAAACCGGCATCATGATTTGAATCAATTGATTGAACGAACGGAAGAGTCAAATTAATTTGAATTTGTAATAGAAAGATTTTTTTAAATGTTCCGTTCAGCAAAATGTTGAACTTTTAAAAAATGGGACACAACATGTTGATTGAACCAAATCATTTTGATGATAAAATTAGTGATTTTTTTTAAATTTATGACTAAATTTGAGTCAATCGTTACAAAAACTGTGATATTTCTACAAAGTTGACTTCACTCAATCGTTACGTAATATATTATGACAAAGACGATTCGAAGAAGAGGTCGTGCTGAAAAAAAAAAGCGGTTTTCAACGACAACATAACAGTTGTTTTCCTTCCGTCGATTTCAACCCGTAGAACTGTTACGTGCGAACAATAAACGGAAGAAAACGCAAACGACCTTTGCAATGAACTGAAAATGCACACACAATCACAGTTCTTTTGCTATTTCATTTTTTTTTCATGACTGTTATGGATCGTTTATAAATTCGAGTGCGATATGCAAATTTGTAAAGTCGCGCGTTGACACTTGTACAAATCGTTTTGTATTCAAGGAGGAGTAGTAATGTCTGCCATAATACGATATTATCAATTCGAACTGGAGTTGTTATATAATAAAATTAATTGCACAAATAGAGCTGATTGATGAACGTAGATTGAAATATAACACGAACGTTTCGTGTATTTTAAAATATCGTAATTGATTGCGTGATTAATGTGTTTTCATTATATAAAATTCGGATCAAAAATTAGCCCAAATTTAAAAGGAAATAAATTTTGTTAAAATAAAAATTTATGCCTTGAAACAGATACGCAAAATTGGGACGTAATATTTTACGTTTATATAAGATTTCATCGTTTTAACATATCAAGTTCCATCCGCGACGAAGTATGCCAAGTTCGCCAAAAACGATGCACCGCGTCCGAATTTTTCCCCACAACGCCGATATCGCACAATCGCGAAAATTATTCAATTTGCACAGACGTATGTTGAAAAAAATTTGCAATGAATATAACGTGAAAAAAAAAACAATAAACCGTCTGAGGTCGGCCCGATTCCCAGAGCCCGGCAACTTGCTCAGAAACAATGGACACGCCATTTGCAAATCTGCAAAACTCATTCAAAAAATGGAAGGAAACGCCGACCATTACCGGCTAGGGAAAAATGGCGAAAAGAAAACCGCGGTTCGCAAACGAGAACCGGATCCGAGACGTGTATCTGTCTCGATTCTCGGTTCTCGATACGCTAACATTATGCGTTACATTATACAGACGGATCGGTTTCATTGAGCAGAAGTGGCGCAGTGCGAATTCGCATAATTTACTTCGGATATACTATCATGGTTATTTATTTATTACGATAGTGTTAAGTTAGTATACATGTATATTATGAATATATTAGCCATATCCGATATATAAGTTATAAGGATTTCGAAGTGGTTTTTAAAATTTGGAAGAAAATGGAGATATAATACATTAATGAGTGTAATTTATGAGTTCATAGAAAAAATCAATATAATACTTGATACTAGTTAGAATCTTAATATTAGTTTATTATATTTTTTATAATATAATAATACTTGTGTTTCTCTTAGGATCAAATGACTCAAAAAAAATCGATTAAATTATCACAATGATCCAGAAAAGACTGATTAAAAAATTACGATTTTTTAAAATTTTATTTTAAGAAATAGAAAAAAATAAGAATATTCATTAATATAATATAGTAAAATATTGACAATTGTAAAATTTCGATATTTATATTCATAAAAATGTTTAAAAAACAAGATATATGTTTCAAAGTTTTCATTATTTAAAAATAAAATCGGTTTAATTTAGTTAAAATTTACTCATTACATAACAGGCTTTCAAACTGGCAACATTGATGTTTCAATATTTATTCAAACACTTTAAAAATCACATAGTGATTTGATGTGAATGGTGAATTATGCGCCATTGCACAAGTATCGGGGATATGGAGAAAAATCTAGTTTCACAAGCGCAATCACGAATTAGAAACTCTCGTAAAACGGATTATCGCATATCGCGTATTAATAATAAATATTTATATTGTAATATACAGTTATTTTCTAAGCGTATCTGGAAATCATCTGAAATGTCGCCCCTTCTAGAACGGCGCCCTGGGCGACGGCTTAACCGAGACCGGCCCTGCGCATATAAAATATAATATAATAAATAACTGTATACATGTGTATGGAAGTGAAATAAGACGAACAAATGAGGCCACTGAAAGCAATTTGCCAATGCGGATATGTACAATATGTATATAGAAAAAATAATATTTCACACGTACGTTAAAAATTGTAATTGTCGAAATTGCCAATGTAACGGAGTACAAGATCGCTAAACAAAAATCGAAAACGTAATTATTTTGTTGAATGAAAATTTAATCTTGCGCAAAATCGGGGTCGTCTCATTTGAACGTGTTATCTGATCGCTTTGTTCATAAAACCTTTTGTTTCTATTTTTTTTTTCGATGAACTCTATGATCCCGAAGATACTCAACGTTAGAATCAAGTCGATACTTTGAATCAAAATATCTCAAAAAAAAACCCCGATATTTTTTTAAAGCGTGAGTCACAGATCAAAAGAAGCGACCCGTTAAAATATTGTCGAAAACGAACGTCAAACCGAAAATAATCCGAAACGACAATGACGAAAGTTGGCCGCAGGGGTCTCGCAGGGTCAAAGCCGTGATTTCATGAAGAAGAGCTGGTCTTCTTCGAAGGTTTCGAAGAAAGGTCGCCGTATAATGTGCGGCATCCGGTTACCAGCTTCGTTTAGAATACGTTTACCCAGAAAAGTGCAATGAATGCCAAAGACGAGTGAGCGTTTGCATGTCGAGGATTTAAACGTGTTAATTTCGACGTTAAATCTGCGAGTTTTTTTATACAAACGAAAAAAAGTGGCGAAGATTAGTTTTGCGCTTGCGTTAACTCGTTTGCCTCCCAAGAAGGTACAATAACCTTGCATACTACGCTCAATTGGGAGTGATCATAAATTTGAGTGAATTGTTGATTTTTTATACAAAAAAAATTAATTAATTAATATTATTTGTAGGAAAATGTAAAATGAATTTTGATGGAAAAACTATGTTTGACAGAAACAAGAAATCTTTCATTTTTCAATCAAAACTATTTATAAATATAATTATCATGTTGATGTGAATAAAAATAATCTGTAAAGCATATTGACTCAAAGTAAACTGCATGATTTTCCATTTGCGTACTACAGAAGAAACTCGCCGAACCAAGATGTGGTGTATTTAGTTAACGAAGATTTTAAAATGCAAATTTGCACAAGCGTTTTAAAAAAATCAGAAAAAAACAATTTTTTAAAACAGATGACGTCATGCAACATACGCCGAACGCTTGAAAAATACGCTCCGAAGACACTAGGATCTTCGAACACTTCGAAAAAAATATATTGAATTGCTTCGCCGTTGAAACTCAATATTCATCACATCGTATCTATATGACTCACGCGATTGAAAGCCTTTTTTTATCGCTTTGCGTCGAGCTCGAGAGCGCTAGTTCTATTGACACAACAATCAGGGATGTTTGTTCAGTTGACGTGCTTCAACAACACCTGTTCGACGAATAGGTTTTGCATGAAAATTAAAAATACT
Source organism: Hydropsyche betteni (assembly GCA_028571205.2). NCBI lineage: Eukaryota > Metazoa > Arthropoda > Insecta > Trichoptera > Hydropsychidae > Hydropsyche > Hydropsyche betteni. The sequence goes on along the minus strand of JAOXNN020000027.1, from coordinate 3,743,295 downwards.
AACCGAGAATTTCATCGCTAAAGAGACGAATCCATACGACGAGGTCGTAGTTCAAATATCGCGACCCCAAACGACTACTATTAACAAGTGATGAAACGTTTCGATGTCGACTTATGCAACATGCATCGAAGTAACGACGTCTGCAGAATCGTTAAAGTCATTCGATTTATTCGATGATTTATGTAAAATAGGATAGTGACTTACCGAGACCGCATATGAGATAGCTCGGAGGAGGTTTCAAAACACTTCTGGAGTATGCACTCCTGACTACTTCTAAGGCACATGGGTCTCCAGCAATCAGCAGAAGACCAGGAGCCACGTAGCCAGCATATCTCAAGGCTCTGCATGCTGCTCCTAGTGAACCCACCCACCAGCATTGCGAATTCGCCGATAGAAATCCCTGAAAATATAAAAAAAGTAAATTATGTAATATGAATTGCTTAAGCTTCACACGGAAAAACCGTAAAAAACGCACATAATAAAACAACGTTTATCTAAACCGATCGCAACAATCGCTTTTCGATACAATGCTACGGTGATAATAGTGCACACATAATTCGAACGTTTCACAGATATGAATGATATGTTTTAGAATTAGAAAGTTGTTACGACATATGCAAATAGAGCTCGACGGCGCGAAATCCCTACAATTACACGGCATTCAATTAGGATAAACACGTTGGATAATAAATATTATCTTATGGCTTTTGAACAAACACGGACTGCCCACGTCGGCTAAACCATTGTACACATCCAATATATAACACGTAGACTGGGTAATTGGCATTAGCTCCTGGCTTCAAAGATCAGGGATTAGACTCGGCAGTCATTAGAATGAATTCGTAGTTTTATCTGAAGTTCCATTGTTGGTGGTTTTCGAAAACGCTTCGGGGTTACAACGATTGCTTTCAGTATGCTGGGGAAAATGCGATGTCCTCTACAGGCTGAGTTCGCCGTTTTTTTTTGTTTTGACTTTAACGGAAGTGTCTGTGTTTTTTGTTCATGGGAAAAAAGGGGAAAATCGGAATGGGGTTTTATGGGAAAGCGGTGTGGCGTGCTAGTCGGTTTAGTGCCACAATTGATGAATGCCGGTGAAACGTGCGAATGAAATTTGATTTGATGTTTGCGAATAAAAGTCGGATGTACGTCTGTGTCAGATGCTCTTAAATTAAGTATAATGACGCAATTAAAATTTGGAATTTTTTTAAGTGAATATACAAGTACGTGAAATAAAATCGAAGCATTTGTATTCCATTTGGGTGATGCATAAGATTCACACGGACAAATGACAAGATTATATTTATTGAAATGTTAGGTGTAATCTGACCGTACAGAATATAAATTTATAAAAAGCCCAATTTACATTATTCTTATTCGTCATTAATCTCATCACAATCTCGTATGCGCACCTTTTTTCATTATAACCGAATGTTGAAGTTGTTATTTTTCTTTATAAAAATTATCGTCGTGAAGCTTGGCGTATAACATTTTATGACCTCTGCAAACGTGATTCACACTTGAAAAAATTTCCAAGTTTGTGATAACTGTACAATTTTTTTTCAGTTTGTAGTGGAATATGTGAAGCTCGCGTGCTGTCGCTTTTTAAATGCCCCATTGTTGCTCAGTTTATTATGATAATGGTAAGAAAAAAACATAAAAAAATCAGATTATCTTGTTTTGAACTCTGCATCTACCTCGGGCTTGAACTCATTTGAATAAATGACGCAACAGCGAGAATCTTAAAATAGTTAGTTATATAATTAATTTAATTTAATAAAAAAACGCGTTGATGTATCGTCCGTATGAATTATGGACACGTTCTCTTCGATATGACACTTCCAATATAATCTGACGTAAAAATAGACATCGAGAAATGGCAACGAGGGATGAAGAAAGCAGACCCTCGGATAAATACACCTCAGGAGAAAATGTTTCTATTCTCCCGCCCCCAATCGATTTATCATCCCTTGAATGCTGCACGAGACGTCAAACATGAAAAAAATCCCAAAAATGTTCAACATAAGCGATAAGGAATCTTAAGAGTTAATTTCGTGCGATTTAAGGCTCATATGCTAGAATTTGTATCCCCGGGAGCAATTTATTACATATTAGTCAGAATGAACTCATTTTCCTTAATCTTTGAGTCATGCTTTTAAAATTGTATGACATATACAATAGAATTCGAGATCGATTTCGTCATATTTTCAATCTTTTCAACAATGTATTCAAGCAGTAAGAGTATATTTCCATCATATTGTTATTTCGTGTTCAAAATATTATAACTAACGATTTCGTGAATTTGAGAAATGCCACTATTTGAATCGAAAATTCGTGAGAAAATTTACTGATTTGCAAAGTCATAATAAATTATGATATTATTCAATCTAATTTATCCTAGAGAGTACAGATATCATCGTCTTTGATAAGAATCATGTGTTTAACTTTTTTTTAATTTGAAGTTTTTTTTTTAATTTATTGGTTTATTTGGAAAATATGGTAAGTTTATCCATAATATAATCCCTCATCCCATACAGGAAATAGTAAAAAGAAATAGAACAATATTAGAGCTAATTAAGAGTTGTAACCAACCGAGGAGACGAACGATAGTCTCGTATCTAAAAGCGTATACTTCCCGACAATGGACAGGGGGTTTTATTTGGTATCCCAAATAAAAGTGTGGTCTATCCTGTGAAGTCTCCCCTCAATTGGTGTTCGAGTACCGGAACTTGACTTCACTCATACCAAAGTCTGAAATAAATCAATATGGATGTGCGTGACGAAAACGTCCATCTCACTCGTCGTTATTGCATCCGGAACGTTTAAAGTTTCAGGGCGTTTTCTCAATAGGCGAATCGAGATTGTGATTGGAATACGTTATCTTGAAATACTAGATTAGATCATCAGAATAAACAACCATTTTATAAATGATGTCATTTAAAAATGATTTTTTTTGCTGAAGAATGTCGCGTGATTACTTAATCAAATAGAAAATAATCGTTAGTCATCCTGTTTATTTCATTAACGATAAAATCAACACATTATCGAGTGAAATAATAAAGAAAAAACTGAATTCCAGAAAATAAAATATTCAAATTAAGATAAAACTGTACACGCTCCCGAAACACTTAACGATCGTCCATATCTCGAAAAACTCCCCGAATTTAAAAGCTCCACATTATCACGCGAGCCATTTGGGAATCGTAAGATATAAATTCGATTAGGGGAGCGTATGTGGGCACAGTTGGCGACTTCTGCTCAACATCAACGGGGTCCAGCTGGACGCAGGAGGGTTGGAAATAAACACACTCGATCGTAGACATATTATTCTCCGAAAACGTGAAAAAAGAACAATAAACCACGCAGAACAGTACTACTCAATCGGAATCGGAGTCGTGACCGTGCAACAGAAGGAGTATGGGAATCTGCAAAATTTAACAGTTGCAACATTTGCGCAAGGTCGGCCGCGCCCGGCGAATGAAAGGTTAAATTCGCTTAGCGAAAGTCACGAACTTTTGAACAGGTTGCGCAAATTTGCACCTGGCTAACGAAGGATCATCTCGTCAATAGTCTTCGATACTTTAATAATCTCTTTTTATTTTTTTTCACTCATTCGATCTATCAAAATAATAAAACAATTAATCTAAATAACATTTGCGTCTAATACGAATCCGCAATTAAAAAAAAAAATAGTCGCATAAGTTCTACATAAATTTTATGAGCTAAATTCGGATTGGCGAGAGTAAAATAAATCCCTAGTCGTCGAGGCATATTTTCAACCCCCTTTTCAAACCGGCTATTATATCGAAAGGGAGGAACGGAGGAGTCTTATTTCAAAACTGATCAATCCTAATTTTAATAGTGTGTGTGAAACAAATTTGATCCATTCGTTTGTATTTTAACAACGATCGTAATGCGCTGTATAAACGATTCACTTTCTATGGTCGTTCGTTTTATTTTAAGCGCAAATAAATAGCGTCGAATGCAACGAGCATTGTGAGTTGTCTTGATTGGATCTTTGTTCAGATTTGACGTCTCATTCTCGTATAATACGCACTAATTGTGAGTTATGACACGGAACGATGCGAATATCACTTTCGAGCAGCAATTTCATAATAAAAAAAAAAAATGATGGATTAGTTTATGTAGGTTTGATCGGTTTTGGTTCTGACATCCTCGATCCGGATTCCAGTGGTGTTTATACCAAGGGCTTGACGATGAAACACAATACAAAACAAGACTTGCATCGGCAAAAAGATGTGGTAATGAGAAACACGCTTTTATACGTTCGGGGATGCATTGCTGCATATGCGTTTGGTTAATGTTCGTACACGTACAAACGAACCCCTATTTTTATTTTCATTCGATTGAAGTCTCACTATAAATAGAGAAACATCTATTTTCATTTATAAATTATATAATTACTATCAACGAAGAATACATCAACATTTTTAATTTGGAAGAAGTATAATATAATGAAATATTCGTCGATTTTCGATATAAAATAAATCATGCAAATATATTAAAAAAAATCACAGATCATTCATGGAGGAAGTAAAAACTGTCTGATCTGAAATCGCAACAACCAAAATCCCGATACAGAGTTTAACCGGTCGACTGAGCGCGGACGCAATACCGACGAAACGCTTTATTAAACGTTTAACAGTGGATTTTCAGCACGTCAATCGGCGCGTGAAATGGTTCTATTCGTCTATATTTATTATGCTATTGAAAATTTTGTCCGAAGAGTCCGGCGAAGTTGCGCAAAAAAGCCTCAGTCACTCATCGTCGGCCGATGTCGCGTTTTCGCAACTTGGACAGGCCATTGTTCTTACACCATCTTGTGGCTGTTGTGCTGCTTTTGACACTTTCCAAAATGTCAGTATTGGTAAGAAAATTTGGCAGGAAAAACGAATCTGTTATATTGCTTCTATTGTGAATGTATAATAATCAAAATATTTACAAAACTAATTGATTCTGAATAAAAAAAGGCTATTAGTGAAATTTCGTCAAAATAATGATCAAGAAATGACATATATAAAACTCGTTCTGATTACATAAAAGTACGAAATTTCATGTGAATTTCGCTCTAGCTCCTGGTGTAATTGAGAGTTTACCATACCGCAATTTTCTGGTAAAATTTGCAATTGGTACTTCGCATTTACATAATATAAAGTGTGGATACAATACGGTGTAATTTAGTCGTAAATTTTACAATAATTCGAAATACGATGAAACAATTTTTCACCCACAAAACGATGTGTCATAAAATTCAAGTGCGAAAAATACGTAATTTATTCAGAAACGTAATCGAAAACGAATCGGAACGTTCGTAATGAGTTTTCGTATTGATCATAAAAAATGTATTACGATCGAACTCCAATTTTATATATGATGTACTTTTTTTAATTTTATAACCACATTTGATGACGTTAGCTATTATGGAAATTCAATTATGAATAGTAAAAAATGTTGAAAAAAACTGCAGCTATGTACGTGCAAGATTGAACAATACTTCCATTGATGTAAGAATTATCTATAGAATCCATTTTGTCATAATGAACCCGTCACTTTGCCATCTGATGCAATCATGGGAATGTTTATTATACAAAACGATATTTTTTGAATTTCTTGGAGACGATTCTTGTTGATTTTTCTATTTGTTCCTGGACTTGTACACGGAAACGCGTACTAGGAGTGCTTCAAAAGATACAACGAGGTCGTTTTACTACATGCACTTGAATACTGCAGTATTATTTTTAGCTTTTACATTTCTTCATAGCACCATACGTAATATTTTGAATGAAAATAATCTAATAGTAAATATATTTTAAATATCATATAAAATTTTAATGAGAGTCAGTAATTGAATTGCAATATATTTATTTCCATTCCTGATTAAAAAGAAATTGAAAATACCTCTTACCACGAACGAATGTGGTACGATATAAATCAATATGCCATGCACGTACCCCGAAACAACAAAGACCCAAATTGGCCGACCAGATAAACGAATAAGATACGAAAAATGCACAAAATGCAACGTGCACCGTAAGCTCAATTGAAAAGCGACCCATTTTCGACGAAAGCTCTCGACATATTTTCGCTCACTCGAGTTTCGGCCATAAAAGAAAACCTCGGCATTTTCGCGCTCCCAAAGAGCCCGAAAAGAAAGAAACTCGGCTCTTTTCAGAGCGCTGCAATTTAAAAAAATAATAAACGGATAAGATTTTAATTTCGCGCGATTAATCTAAATTATGTGCCGCCGTGAAAGATTGAATTACGAATATTCGTCGGCATCACGTCGCCCAGCAAATTCGCACCAGCTTCGCGATTAACGATGATGTGTATTTAATTTTGTGCAAAAACAACGACGGCGTTTTCATGAGAACAGAAATAAAGCTTTTAAAGCGTGAAGTCGTTTTTCATTTATTTTCGCCTCATTAAAATGCTATTTAAAATTCGCGAATGGTTCACGTTAATCAGATTATGATAATCATTTTTTTAGATGCTATATTTAACGTGATCATATAATATAAAGGATTTTCTGATACCATCAAAATTTAATTAAAAAGATTTATTACATATTAAAACTATACTCTGTTATCCCAGGTAAAAATAAACGATCTATTGACTTAACAGCAGATTGCTCAGCTTCAAATGAAATCTATGTATTTGATACAAAAAAATCACAAATATTTAAATATTTTGAAAATAAATCAATAGGAATTTAAACTGATGTTAAATTAATTGAAAAGCGATATCGCTAACGATGGTGTTCAATGACTCGTGAGCTTTTATTGATAATGCACGCTCGAAATTTTCCATGACGTCCATTATCGATTTTCACATGCAAATACGTGTTGCACAATCGTTAATAGCATATCAATTAGGTTCAATTTAAAACAAAAAAAAAATCAACGCATAAAACTTAAAAGGCCGTCCGATCGATTTTCGGCATCATATGCCAAATATAGACATAATTTTGACAAATTAATTAAAACTTTGCGTTGTGTACACTTTCGAAAGTCCATCGTGACATTTGCTCCGACACGTATCTGGTTTTTGTTATTTTTTTCACATAACACGCATATTGCGTAAACTGCTCCAAGGTTGATAATTACTGGTCACGATAGTGTACCGGTATCGAGGGCAAGCATTATGAAATATTAAATAATAATTCCATGTAGGGACACGCGGCAAGACAGCCTAAATCGCACATTTGTTGCATAATTTCGATATACAATAAATGCGTGAAAACGAAACAGGATTTCCCCCTTGGTCCGATCCGTATCGAACAATAGCCAATTTGTGCAAATCGAAGGCCTCCTTATTATAAATAATGATATGATTAAATAACGCTTAACCTTTAAAGACCAGCGGATTGATTTGTAATGCGAATATGTGTGCACTTTTCAAAAAACCGGTGCAAAACAATCGAGATGAGAATCGATTTCGTAAGGGGGCTATTATTTAATTTAGCTTTACGATCCGAGCAATTATTTGCGTAATGTGTAATGATACACCTTTGGTGCGATAAAATGGACAATCCCCAGTTCGCCAATTATAATCTTGTTAGAGGTACTCTAATTCGTATGGTGATGTTCGAATGTTGACATGCGATGGTGTACTTGATAGTGAGGCGACAGGAAACGTAGAAGAAGGGTAATTTGTTTAAACATATACGAGCACAACAAAAATAAATAGTATAAACTTCGAAAATTTCAAATGAACACAATGTTGGATGTCGATTGCAAATATGTCAAAACTATTTACAACTTTTTTTGTTAATATTAAAACATTTATTTTTGAACAGTCAAGTGAATCCATCAACCTTGCATAAACGCTCAAAAAACAATGAAGAATAGTTTTTTCTAATGCAAAACGTACGTGACTGAGCATTGGACACACACGGCTTTTGGAAAACAAAATACAATGTGAAAACGAAAAAAAAAACCATGCAAACAGCGAAATTTGCATGTGTCATTGTCGAATTGTAAATTTGAAATTGATCGTTTTTTCTTTCAGAGGAAAATAAATGTGGATGAAAAAAAATCGTTTACGTGTGAAGTCTGCTGCGTTGAAAAGTAAAAGGTTCTATATTTCGCTCTCGCGAAAATATGCTAAGGAAAGTGAGAGCGATTCACATCACTGAACGTTTAATTTGATTCTCTGATTTATATTGCGATATCGTTATATTATTTTCACTCGTTTATTTAGACACAGAACACGCCCCCGAACCATCGAATATGCATAATGAATCGCAAAATTTCAATAGATATTCACAAATTGAATTTCTATAGTCCCGACTAAACATAATCGTTCGTATGATTTTTATTTCAATTCAGATCATAAACATAACAACCGTCTTACACAATACAACTTCGTGCGAAAGCGATAAAATTTCCGGCCGAATTACCCTGCGTCATTTCGACATAATAAAGAAAGCATCGGTCACATTACACTAATAGGATTCGCGTTCGCAACCATGCAAAAGTCACTCACACGCGATTTTGCACATCCAATCGAACCACTATAACAGAACATTATCCCAATCACAACACATCAACCGAAAATAACACATAGAATCGGTTCCAATCAGCGGCGACATCCCGTCTTCTGTACAATGATCGGCCGGTAACGAGAGTTGTCGGCCAACTCCATAAAAGCACATCGGCGACAATGTCGAACTTTCTAATCAATCGATCGATCGATCCCCGACGACAATGAGCCTCTTGTTCGAGCTTCCCGCGAAGAATTCGCCACTTTTCGAACGGCGAGCAATTACCTTTACGATACCTAACGATTTCCTCTTAAAATGGTACGAGCGCAATTATTCATCTGGCCAAGAAGAGGTAAACGGCCTGCGTTTTCATTCATTCACCCGATGGCATTCGGATATGTCTAATCTATTTTTTTCTGCTGTATCTTTGTGCGTATGAGTAGTCCGTTAATAGCATTCGATATTTCTATACGCACAGTGCTTTCGAATGTTTATTTTCGAAGAATTGATGCGTTATTTGAACCACGAGGAAAGTTCATGAGCAGGACTTCGATCCCGCGGGGCAATTCTGATATTTAATCTTCCGAGAACACATCGGATTCGAGGAAATAAGTGTCTTTTCCTCTTGCACAATCGAATTGGAAACCCCTGACCGGGTATGTCCCCGTTTCTGTGACTCAGCGGGAAGTTCGATTATAACGTAACGTGCTGATTTTTTCATTCATTAAGGTGTGTGTGTCAGGCCGAGAACTGGACTTTCGGCGCGTTTCGTAACGGCCATAAGAAAATGTACCTCTGTTGATTTATGAATCGAACATTCGGGTCACCGTAGCCGGTGGATGTCAGATATTTTGACGGAAACACGTTAGAGATTTAAAAATAAATTAAATGGTGGAAATAGACTAGTTTCGGATGGTTGGGAACAGCTTGGTGCATATGAAGATATGTATCTAAATTTTCATTGTTAGAAGTTGAAAGGATGAAAGAATAAATAGAATTACTCATGTCGTATGTTCAAAGTGACGGAAATAGTGGAAGCGAAAAGTGACAAGTAGATTACGTAGATGCATAAAAGTGATCGAATGTAAGAGAAAACTGTAAAGATCGAATTGATGTTGGATTGACGTTACAAAATAAATAAATAATACAGTTCATTGGAATTGCATAAAATTTATGTGAACGCAACAGGAAAGATTATCGTGCAGTGACTTAACGCAACCGATGATGAAATAAATATTGGATAAAAAAACTTACTTGAAATAAGAGGTAGCCAGAATCGTACATCCAGAAGTCATCTGGAGCATTTCCTGGCTTAGCTAACTGTATAGCGACGCACCTCTGCAAAATTAATTGGCATCTTTGAGGTGCTCCTCGACCTGGACTTATGCTGCTCATGATGGACAAATGCTGAAGTTCACCGATTGAAAATTCCCATAATATGTTCCTGTAATTAAAAAAAAGATCATTTAAAATTTCGCAATTCAGATTATATTCATATGTGCGTGTAAATTAATTGAGCGTGCTTATCAATCATCTTTGAATCCAGTTCATGTGTGTAAGTTTCGCATGTTTGAATTAAATTGATAAGGATCGGTTCACTAATATGTTTAGCAAATTGGTTGAATTAAACCAGTTGGTCGTTAAGTATATGAAATCATTGAAATTTGTAGGAATTTTGATTAATTCTGATTCCATTCATACCCGATGAGTTAAGCGAGATTTATACACTGTTGATTTGTAGAAAAGTTACTGTGGTTAACCTATTGCAGGTGAAAGGTCAAACTAGTATTATTAACAAGTTCGTAAGATTAATTTGATAAATTGGGATTGAATAATGATTTCGTTAACACATTTGCAATATGCAATTAAAAAAAATCATAAACAAATTCATATAAAATTCAAAAAGATTTATTTCCACTTCAAAACAATAATTTTTCGAAAAATCTATTATCTATACCAAAAATTTATCAGAATAAAAAATTCATAAGCTAAATTCCCATACACCAACCTCAAATTTGAATAAATATAATATACCGTTACGAGAGCTCGTTTTTATAATACACCAATATCGTAACAAGAGAAAGATAACACGGTCACATTTAATAAACAAATTAAAAACGCGTAAACAGAAACCCGACTGTTTATTTTAACGGTTGTGCGATAATCGCGGAAAATTCGATGGATTTGTCATTCACCTGAGGCATTGCCGTTACTTGTCTATGAAAAAAGAAGTCTCAATATCAAATAGGTACCGCTTTTTGTCCGATGACAGCGATCTTTTTCATGGAAGGAAAAAAGCGGTTTTCCATGTTACGTACGATCGGAGAGCCGCGACAAAAACGTGTATAATTTTTTAGTTATTTATAATATAATATGACATAAAAGGCGATAATCGTCCGTGTCGAAATTGACAATTTGTCGACACAATGCGACTTATTAGACGCGAAAGGACGGCGAAAAACGGTCTCGAAACTGAGGGCTTTTTCTATTTTTCGCGCCGTTTTGATTGATTTTTGCTTTGTAAAAAAGCGCGAATAAAATAAACGGTTCTGTCATGTTTTAGTTTTTTGGTGAGTGTGCGTAGCTAATTCAGAGTCAAGTACACGCATATTAGGTACAGTTACGATTCTTTGTTGATTTTGAAATGTTAGAATTTAATTATAATATAAATAGATGAGCGTTTGCTTGGTGTTGCTCCATCTGATACTTAAATAAAATCGAAATTCATATTAACAAAGTGTGTTCATTTGTGTCATGGTTATATAATTCATTAAGGTATAGTAAAGGAAATGACTAATGCAATTATATTCATCAAGTCCAAATCTTATAAATAAAATAATATTGTACCACGATAAAAAATTGTATATGTCTCAGCAATAGATCAGTATCAAAAGTTTGATACTACAAAATCAAGGATATTCGATTTAAAAAATGAGAAAGGATAACTCGATATCGAAAAAGATTTTTCTTATAGATAATTTATTATAAATTTTGATGGAGATCTCTAAAAAACTAAAAAATGTAATAAACTTGAAAAATTGATTCAGTACATACACTTTCAATAAAATCGACCTCCAGAAAATAGCCATGAGAACAAAGTTTGATTGAATTTTCACGAAGAAACAACTTCGATATTCCGAATTTCGCTATCACGACAGAGCTTTTGTACCATGAAAGCTTTCGATATGCATCAAAGTGCATCCGACACGAGCGAAAGTTTTCCAAGTCTTCCGGGCAATGATGCGGAAATTCCACCGGCGATTTCCTCAGGAATTCGCAGTTACGAAATGGCCATAACAGTATCTCATCAACAACACAATACGACGAACATACGTCTGGATGTTTTGCTCAAAAAAAAAGAAATATATTCAATAAAAAAGAGCAAAACGCTTTAATAAATTCTCAACGGTTTTTTGCGCACTTATTTTTCTTCGGTGAAAGTAAACGAATGTTCGTTAGGACTCGTGCGAAAAACTAATTCTATACAATTTCGATAAGAGATCAAACAATTGTCAGAGAAAGCACATCTCTCTTCCTCTTAACAATGTGCAATAAATTAAATAACACTGTTATGCGTGTTTGTTTTGTAATAGTATCCAAACGATTAAAGGGCATGAAAAATTTAACCATTTTCGGAAAAAAACTCGTTTTATCAGAGGTCACGCGTTGTTCATATTGAGCACATGATTTACCTTGCCGCTTGCATAAATTGAATTTCTAATAATGTACAGTGAGTGTATTATTAAGTTTAATTAATTAAAAGCTTACCTCGGATCCGATAACCGGTCTCTAATTAATTGCATGGTAAGAATAACGTATTATTTATAACCACCTGCTGATTATTTTTTAATGATAAATGCAGATTTTGAATTGTCATTCTCGTATTCAGGAAATATGTTACTTTTTATTATGATAATCAAGGTCTTGTGTCATTTTTTCCAAAGTACAGTTGTGACTTCGAAAACGGTCCCAAATTTATATTTTGATTTTATAATTTGATGCATCATTTTATATATTTATAGATTTCACAAATTGTACCGCAATAAAGAATCAATCAAAATAATTAGAGTAGCATCCGAATTTCAGACGAAATAATTGAAAACCATTATAATAATTTCCCACATAAAATTTCCCGCATCAATATATTACGCAAGACATAAAATTAACCAACATGAGACAACACTAAAAAGTGAAATCAAACAAAAGATCAATAACTTTTCCACCAAGTTTTCTTCCAAAAATTAACTGAACAACACCCACAAAGTCCCTAAACTCAATTATACCACAGTAAATAAACCCCAATGACGAATTTTGATCTTATTTGTCACAAACAAGGCAATAAAGTATATTACATTTGATTATGATGTGTCTAGCGCAAAGACAACACAGTTGCGGGCTTCGTTATCGATCCTCCGGCTTTGGACTGCGGCCAACGCCGCTTCGGCTGAAAATCTGAAAATTCACAGCTGAAAGCGTCCCGAGGAATTTCGAATGCACTGTTTTAATTTATTGAACACCCGATGTCGATTGTATGGCCGGAAATTGTTGTGTTCGATTTTCGTTTCGCAACCGTGGAAAAAAGTTCGGGTCGTATTCGATGTATTTTCAGATTCGTGTTTTGAAGTTGTTTATGGTTGAATGAAAAGTTTTGTGGTCGGAATTTTAAAATAGGGAATGCAGACATTTTTGTGACGGTAATAAAAAGTTTAGTTGAATAGTGTTGAATAAAATATGAATGAAGTTTCGTTGCGATGGTAATAAAATTAAGATGGCTTCATAAAATAAAAAAAATACTCATTTTTGATTATTTTTATCTGAACTTATTGCCAATTTGAACATATTGATAAAAAAATTCAAGAAAATATTACAAATTTTTTTGGCAGATGAGGAAAAAATCCTCAATACATATTGGACATGACATATTTTACCTAACTATAAATAATATAATATGTTTCAGAAATTATATTGATAGCGTGATGATAAAGTACTTAAACCACTATTTATACAATAAAAAATTCCTGATCAACATAACTCGAAAAAAATCTATTATGAACCGTTCTATACATAATTCAAATCATCAACATGAACTGATACTTTCAATATAATCCATCTATTAACTATTGCTTCCGAATTTCAACAAGAACCGACACATCCGACAAACCTTAACACACTCGCCCAACATCAAACCAATTCAACGCGAAAACGGAGAACACTCTTGCCAAACGTCATTGTTCCCAATTACGACATAAACGCACATACACGTACACCTTCAAAGTGTCGATGATCCCCATTCACACCAGAGGTGAAAACGATTCGGATCTTCGCGCGAGTTTTCTCTTTCGCGACCGCGAACGGTTTAAGGGTCAAATGGCCAACTCGCGCCCGACAATTGGCCATAAGGCACTAACGAGGCCCTATCCGCCATCTCCGACAACACGTAATGTGTATACACAATGCACAATATATAGCAATAATATAGCTTTATTACGCGGCCGCTTTCCATTCCGATGTTTGACTAATGATGTGCCCGATTTTGTTATTTATTTGTGCGTAAGATGCGACCTTTCGAACGTGGTTCTCTTATCGGCGTGTAATCGAAATTTTCGTATGTGTCTATGGAGGCTGTGTGCGAGTTTCACTTTTGTATTGTTTTTGTGTTTTAGCATGCTCGTAATTTATGGCTCACGCATTACGTATTGGAGAGAAAAATGGGCGAACGCAAGGGCAAATGTCAGAGACGAGAAAAATAACTGGGAAATCGAGAGAGTTCTTTATAAGGGCGAGACTAATGGCGATGTATTCGTTGTGTGTCCATGAATATTTTCTTTCAAGGGTTGAACTCTGATATTTTACGAATTAAATAATATATTTAATGAGTGACTCATATACATTATCTACGCCTATATAAGGGATGACAAGGAAAATAATAATTAACCTCGACGTTAACACATGACCTAATACACAAGGAAAACATGCTATTGTTAACACGCGAGTAAATCACATTGAATCGATCCCACACTAAAGAAAATGTGGAAATAACTGAAAGCGCGAGGGGCAAAAAACGAAGGATGTAGGCTCACAATTTCCGAATCGTGACCGTAAAATGTTAACTACGACAAGGTCGCACCGATTGTGCTGCGTTCAATATTGTATTACAATAACACTGGTAAAACTAGCAGATGTTTTTCTTGTCCATTTGTGGAAAGCGCTCGTGACTTCGGTAACCTAAATGGCCAAAAATCGAACGAAGAATTTTTCGTCGAGTGCGAGAAACGGCCGATTCATCGCGGCAATAATTAAACATGGGTTCGTAATGTGTGTAATGATTCGAATGCCAGATAGAAAGAAGGCTGTTCTGTATGTCACTGCGTATGAACCGTCATCGAGTTTAATTAACGTAAAATATTATAAGTAAATGAATGCACAGATGAAATGAATTCATATATGGAAACGGAGCCGAATGAATTTACATATGTGATGAAAAAAATAGGAAAAAAATAATACCATTATAAAATCAAAATCAACATTGTAATATCAAAATATTTTATTTGACTGCCATAAAAATAAAATATACTGTCGTATTTTATTGTAGAATGGTCCATTTATTCATAAGGAAGTGTAACATAAATTTTCATACATTGCTCGTTTTTAGCGGGATTAACTTAATTTGAATAAATACATACTATACATAATTTTTCGACAGACAACGCGATTTTTATTGATATCGAACACAAATTATAACCTGGGGAATAATTTTATTCAAATATTTCAGTGCTTTTCTTAAGAAAATTCAAAACGAACGTCTACGAATTCGAATATTCCATTTCCTGTAATTATAGTCCGCCGTATGCTATAAAGCGCATTCTAAATTCGCCGACGCGCAAATTATTTTTCGCAATGTGAATCCAACAGAGTTGATCCAAATAACTATGTATATAAAGTGCTTCAAGAAAATTTTTATACGTAAAATGCAATTTTCAAGATCCATAGTTTGCAGACAGCATAAATTCAAAGAGAGAAAATGAGACCTAGCCACCCTGAGGGCAACAAACTTCCTCGAACGATTCCTCGAGCTGAATTGTCCAATATATTTTGGCACACAAAGGACAAATAAACTGGACGTACAAAAGGAGGGTGTAACGTTGATTGGTTATAAAAATTTATTTGATTGTGGAAGAAACTTTTCCGGATTTAATAATATTTTCAATTGTATTTAATATTTCATTTATTTTTTTTTATATATGATAGTTTGAAGGTAAATTTTAATAAGTGTTATTTATTGGAATTCATATGAAAAATTGATGTTTTTTCATTAGAACGTTTCCGGATATATCAATTAGATGAATGAAAATATCACCATCGAAATACCAGGAAAAGTATGCAGCAATGTACGAAAATAAATTAACGAATCCATTATAGAGCTCACCTTGAACTATGTTCAGCGAAATGTTTAAGCAAATTCCATTCAACAAAATGCAACATATAGTTTATTACACCTCAGACGAGAAGTCTATTGATTAGAACGGAAGAAATATGACCGTGAGCCAGAATTGAGGCGCGATCTCGAAATGGGGGGCTCAGTTTTAAACGGAGGGACTCCACCCTCGCAAAAATCTGACTATCGAGGGGACGAAAGTCCTTTTTTGCCCTCTAAATGTTCTGGAGGTGAAATTTTCGCGGACGCCATTGTGCGAAAAGACTTATCATCCCCATTGTGGTACATTTCGATTCGTACGAAACTTCTCGACGAATCCAAATTTATAGCTGAAGTAAAATCATTATATATAAAAAAAATCATGTTTTTATTATATTCAAATGAAGTTAGTTCAAATGAAGTATATTGATTCAAAATTTAAAAATTTAAATAAATAAATTGTAAAAAAAAGTGGCTGTTGTGTATGCTATGAGAAATCGAATCTAGTTAGTTTAACAATGAGAGTTATCCGATTGAAGCAATATATATCATTGCAATTTTCTGTTTTATAACACTATGTATTCTCCATATTATCGATTCGGAAATAGAAAATTACTGTTATCGACGTGTGGGGAAAAGTCATGTCGCATAAGAAGCAATTGTTTTGATTTGGATTTCCGCTCGGCGAATCGTTGTAACCGGAGCCCTGTGAAATGCGGACGTAGATTATATTAAATTTCTGTGAAGATTAAACGAAGTGTAAATACATTGGATAAAGGGATCCCTACCGTTATGAGATTGTATCGAGCGAAATCCGAGCAAACGATGAAACGACTTGCGAAAGCCAGAAATAATCTTACGCGGCGTAAAAATGATATATTTTGGTGTCGTATGTAATTTGCGAATAGAAACAGGGAGAAATATTATGAGCGTAATAAGAAAAGTGTATAAAATTTATATTATATTGAAATCTTGTTGATGAATACGGATATTTTTTCCCACAATTCATTTGATAGAAAATATGTCCATTCTATTCTATTATATTTACGTAAATGATAGATCGAAATAAGAGCAGCATTCAAGTTAAATGAATATTCATCAGAACCTCGTTTTTCTCCCCATTCAACCACTTAACTTTAAATAGGCGAATGAATAATTCAAACCAGACGTTAATAAAGTAAATTTTATTTTGATGTAAAAAAATCTATTAAGTACTATTTTCAAAGTACAACTTTAGAGAATGTATAAAATTATATTTGACTTCAAATAAATAATTGGTAATATTGAAAACATGTAAAGTTTCGTTTCGCATGCGTGTTGTTATACCAGTTTTAATCTCTCTTTGTAAAGTAATAGTGCAACCAATGGACCGTCGCAACGATATCGAATTGGTTATATTGCGAGATCACGACTCTCATCCAGTCCGGCCCTGGAGGTGTTCTGGGTCTCAATTTAACCACTTTCGGTACTGGAAAGCCTTTCATCGAAGCACTGAAGAAACCACTTCAAAAGCGCCAATAATATACCGCGAGTTTTCAATCCTGGCAAAAGTTCTTCCTGAAAGCTAGGCAATGAACGAATCAATATTTAAACACCGTAATAAATTCGATCGTTTCTCAGATAACAGTCGAGCATTTTTTTAGAATTGCAATACATTTTCGCGAAAGTTAATGACGTCAAGGCAAATCGAAACTGAAAGGTCAAAAAAAGAAGATCGAAAGCGCACAGAACGATTCGCAAACTCCACATGAACGAACCAAATGTCAAAAATGGGTGTGCCCTCTGCGAACATCGAAAAAATGATCGATAAGACACAGAGCATCATCACGTTTCCATTACGGACCGCAAAAACGAATTTATAGACGTACATAAAAAAAACAACGCGATAAATCTATCAATTCGCGATGATAAATTGCGGCTCCGAGGAGTTCGAGTCCGTGAACTGCCCAACATTTTCGCACACGACAATTATCGAACGATCGAGATCGGAGCTTTTCCTAATGTAAATCATCGAGCTTCGCGGGAATCGAAAGTCGTGTGGATCGTGCAAAAAAGCGGTCTACATGAGAGACATTCGCGGAAACGGCCATCTTCAAATCCGTGCGAAGTTTCGAAGATTCGTGATCGAATTCCGAATGAATTGATTTGAACGGATCGACGGACATGATTTTTTAGATGGATTGAGTCGTTTCGGTTTTTTCGATAAAAAAGACTAATAGATGCGTCAGTTTTGTATTTTTTATAGTTTAGAAGGTGATCGAAGTATATTATATACTTTTTTAGAACGAATTTAAGTGTATAATAGATTGAACGATATAAATTTTTTGTGAAGTTTAGGTTTTTAAACTTTCAGGTTATGTGTCGATTTACTGATTGTTCTAGATGTTGCTTGACTTTGATGATCGATGAGAACTGGTGCTTTTGACAAGGTTATAATATTGTTTTAGATAAAATATAAATCATAAAACATGCCTTGAAATTGAGCACGAGTAACAACAATGTTGCATTAACCTCTATCAAAACGATTTTAAAAGCATAAATTATCCAAATGATAATTTCCAACATTAAATCATCTCTTCCTCAGCACCTGCACTATGATTACGTGCAGAATATTTACGACTCCATCGACCATGAATAAACAAAATCGATTACAAATTAGACGCGTTTTTGTCAAAAGTGTCCCAAAAGCGAGATTTCCCACGCAAACACGACGCACCGATTAGCAAATCTCGCGTCCATCGTCCGGTAAAAACAGCCACCTTGAAAGCAGAAAACTGACCGCAAACCAAATAAAATACACATTAGAAAAAAATGATGGCGACGTGTGGCAATCGTTCACGGTTTTGCCGAGAGACAAACAAAATCCGAAAACAAAATGCCGGAGCAGAAAGTGAAATATGCGGCGGACCAAATCGGGCCGATCGAACACGAGGAGTGATTATTAATTTTTATTATGGGAATCTGAATAAATAAAATAGGCGTGAGTTTAATTGCTTGTTTGTTGATTAAAATATTATTATTTATTAGTTTATTTAGTTTAGTGAACAATTTAGAGTCTAAATCGTTCACTAAATTTTAGACCTATCGAAAGCGCCAATTTCTAGGCGTTAAAAACATTAGGTTCTTTCAATTATTCGATATGATAGGAAATATATTGAGAATTTTTACACACATATTATATATTATATAATGATTTCAATATTATATTTTATGTTACACCTAATAATTTTGATATTAATGAATAATCATAACAATCAGGATAAAATTTGTAATTAATCTTATATTATATTATTAGCATAAATGTAACTGATTTATAGATCGGGTAGATTTTTTGAAACGTCAATCTTTAAGTAATTGATCTGTGACTTAATTGCACAGATGAAAGCGAAAAAACGAAAGCGTTCTTTCATTTGTTCGCGCTTTTTTGAGTTCTTTTACAAACGAACCGCACTCTCTATATGGAACACAATGAATAACTTCAAACGATACAAAATGATAATGGAAATTTCGCATTGCACTATTTGTTTAATAATTGACGCTTTAAAAGTTCACAGTCCGATGAAGAAAAAAACGAACAAGGATATCCGTTTCGTTTAATTGAAAAACACATAATTCAACAATATAATGGGCGCAAAGTGGCATCATCAATCAGTTACGTAAATCATTACTACACATTGAACGCGCGAATTTGTAAAAGTAAAAGTGAGCACAGGAGAAATGAACTCTGAATAATGTGTAATTCCATACCGTTGATCTTTTGCCGTTTTTGTTCAGATTTATTAATTTTTTGCTACTATTAAAGAAAGCGAAGATAAATCTCGTTAATATAGATCCGTTTGATGCCGAAAAAAAATCAAAGAGAGATTTCTATGTGTAACTATCTGTAATGATTCAAATTTATCTATATAAAAATATGGGCACAACATTTTCAATGTTAATCACTAATACATGAACTATAATTAATTTAATCTTTATACATCGGTGCATTTTTTATTAAGATTGATTTTGAAACATGAACTTCTGACATATAAACAGTTGTACGAGGAAATATCAATCAGATTCGATTTCTTTCGAAATCAATCGAATACGTGGACGTTTCCAAACTGCGATTTATCTTATTATTTTTTGTTCGTCATTGTTTTTTCGATCACTCGATCACGTTTAAGATGGGCAATGATTTTTTTACCAAAGATGTATCCTGCAAATTGAGATCGTCATCGATTAGATCGATAAGACTATAACGGTATGTAGATAAGAAGCAGAGCACTCGTTTGATAGCATAATAGTAATTTTTCTGTAAGTACGTGACTTTCTTTTTTCATCAAACTTTCGGTAGAAATCAAAGCTCGTCAAATGAAGAACGATTTGCTACTTATTATGGGGGGCAAAGAGGTCGAAAAATAGACATGTTTCGCTAAATCGAGAAGATCGTTTAGTTGAAATCGTTCACGATTCCATGATCGCTATCTAGGTGATTAAAATATCAATCTAACACGGGTCGGTTTTGATTAAGGTCAGAAATATTACGATGATTGAAAATAATAAGTGATTTTATTTTGCTATATTTAAAAACGAAGTCAAAATATTTTAGTAATTACTTTCATTTTCATGCATTAAAAAATGCGGACATGTAAATTATGTGTACAAATATAGTGAGAATGTGTTCATGTTCATTAACCGTATAAAATATTCACATCAATTATTTTTTTATAGATTTTTTTTGCAATAAAAGTTGAATATATATATTACATTTAACGTATTTTGAAATTCTATGATATTTATTTGTTTTCAATTTTTTCTGATAACGATCAAATAATACTCAGTATATTTGATTAATTTGTTCGTGAATAATTAAAACATCATTTCACACAAACGAAACAATAAATTTCAACGCGAACGACCTCCGAACGTGAAAAATTAATTAAAACTTCTGGGAAAATTTTAAGAAT
This sequence comes from Hydropsyche betteni, assembly GCA_028571205.2. Lineage (NCBI taxonomy): Eukaryota > Metazoa > Arthropoda > Insecta > Trichoptera > Hydropsychidae > Hydropsyche > Hydropsyche betteni. The sequence goes on along the minus strand of JAOXNN020000027.1, from coordinate 3,722,432 downwards.
GTGTTAATTAACTGATTTGAATCGCAAAACAACGAGTGAAATTAAAACTGAAAATATGTTTTCGGCGTCTGACGTCGATTTCAAAATGAAAAATTTAAAACACATTTGCGCACTTCAATTACAAAACCTTTCTTACAAATCAATGTTCGCATTCTAAGTTTCACACTCGTCCGCCAATGCAAATAACAGTTAGAAATTAGCAAGTGTATTTACTCAAGTTTCTTAAAGACTTTGAACTTTAAAAAAATCAACATTCAAAATATTTTAAAAAACGACATAAAAACTACCACATTTTTTTTTTTAAAACCAAAACTCAATAGAATTAATCCAATGAAACAATTGACACAATCGTCGGGAAAATTCATCGGAAAATTGGCATTCGTACCTTTACCGTATTATGAAACGAGCGGCTACTTACGCGCAGAGCAATAAAAGCGCAAAGTGAGGCTGTTCGCAACATTCATCGAGTTAAGAGTGCTTAGTTGGTGCACAACAAACCGTTAAATTGTCAGTTAAATTTTAACCGTAAGCAGTTCGGGTTAGGTATCTTGTTCCGCGTCGACAGACCGATTCGCAATAATGACATTCATCAGCGACTCAAACGGAACGCTGTTGCGTTTACGCTTATATTTCATATATAAGGAAAACGAACTGTTAGATTCGACTGCGTCGCATCTCAACTGTGAAAATGTCGGCGGAAAAATTGCATATATTCTAATTTTAAAAATTTGCGAAAATTCAAATTTATTTGAGCATGAACATAACAAGATGAAAATCTTTGAAAATTTTAGTCTGAATTTTCAAACACGTCAATTTTTACGATGTATAGAGAGGTCATTAAGTGGAATTTATTACAAACTCTTGACCTAAAATAATAGTTTCAGTATTAAACTACTTGTGTTACAGCAAAAAAAATTATATTTTGGATGACAATGATGATTAAAGAATACATGAAATCAATTTTCAGAAGCAGCATCTTGTCCAATTCAAACTGAATTTAAATAAATATTATTCATCTTTAGAAATACGATTGAATAATGTTACAAAGGTAACAATGTAAATAGATCATATTTTTCCAATAATGCATACAATCAGTTTCGATTTCATACCCATCAAGCATTCTTCAAACAATCGACCCGCATTCAACTAAACAACGTTGCCCTTCGAAAACGCCAAAGGCGCAAATTTTTACGACCGTCTCGTAAAATTGTTTTACATGTTGTTATTTTGTCGAAAGAGTGTAATCGTAGTATTGTTTATGTGCGTTTTTATATGTCAATACCTCACCTCGTATGCGTACACACACGATGCTTTCCATAGCCAAATTTCGATGTTGAATAGCTTTTGAAAGTTCTGATTTATAATAGTACCTTGAGGTCGGCACCACCTGCTATTCGACGAGATCGATTCGTTAGTAGTTTCCATTTAAATCTGTGTATTTACATTGTCTGCTGCTGATTGAATACCGGAATGGGATTTCAATTGTAAAATACACGTTACGAAAAATGCTCCAGACGTTAATATGTATGTACGAATGTTATTCTAGAAATTGGGCGTATTGAAATTTCACTTTTCGTTAGAGCCGCACACTAACACTTTCGATTTTCAGTTATCGTTTCATACAAAGCAAACTGATAGAAAACATATATTCAATTCGAACAATCGTGCAACATATGCTCTGAATGCAATTCTAATTAGGGTTTCCAATGAATTCATTGTCTTCATAATTTTTAATGAATAAGGTGCCCTTTCGATTGTCCAGGAGTTAAAAATTCACATGCCTTTGATATTACATATTCGCAAAGCGATAGAGAATATTATGTGAGACGCATACGGCAAACGATAACGAGCATTGTATGTAAATCGTTCGTATGAAATATGCGAAACTAAAAAAAATCAGTCGCCACGCTGATATATCAAATGCGTGAGAAATTCAGACGATTCGAGACCGCCATATATATAAATCGGGTTACATTTAACGAATGAAAAGCAAGTTTTCCAATAGATCTTATTAACTGTTTCCTCTTCGGACATAGTATACATTTTATTAACGAGAGCTTTCCAATAATGGCAACGTTCGCTCTAGTCCAGTCGATATTGACTGATCCGTTTGTTTGCGAACGGATAAGGCTCATCAAACATTTGAATTTAATCATCGACTGCTGAAAAAAAACGAACAAAGGTGAAAACGATGAAATTGGCTCGGACAAAAATCGAAAACTGCACACACACAGTACGAGCCCTGAAGACATTGGATGCCGACACATCGTTTATCCGAAATGTACCGTGAATGTTAAGAGTGCCCAAAAAAAGGCCAGACGATGACTCTAAATCGTATAAAAAACGATAACAATAAAAGGAGGTAAAAAAATGATACAGCAGTCGAAATGCTTTTGGCATGAGAACGACGCGGCGTGAGATTTAGAAATGGTTTCCGACCGCAAAAATCATTCATAGAACTCTCAATGAGGCGACGATAGTGTGAATGTAAATAGAAGGAAAAAATGACGAACCGAATATGAAAAAAATCATATCAAATTGATTTACTGAACGAGTTTTTTTTATGGCAAACTCAATAATTATATGATGGTTTTATAAATAAATTTATAAAAGTTATTGCGGAATGGGTTGATCGCAGTTGTAAAACAAAATCAATTTCCTTGTTTGAATTATTGATTAATTTTTTAAGAAGTTTTTTTCGATGTTAAAAATCAATTTTTTCAATGAAATGGAATTAATCGTGTTAATGGTATCGGTATGTCTTCTTAATTGATTTTGGATGCTGACCGGATATCTGAATGATCCAATAATTTAAAAATAATAACAAATCTTTCTATCTAAAATTGGTTTCAAACAAATTTCATACATAATTTGAAAACGTGCACAAATCGAAACACGATGAAAACAATAATGTTTCATTCAAGATCGTAATTATATTGTTGACCACTGAAATTGCCCAAATAATGACTATAATAAAATATGCAATTTCAAAAAGATAAATGTTCCCGATACTACCGCGCGAAAGTGAACCTGTTTCGATTTTGCGAACAATCATAACTCTATCGTGGATTTTCGAAAAAACAATTTTTTCCTGAATGCGTCATGGTTAACTAAAATGTAGCCACAAACGAGTTGCGTTAATCACACGAATTCAAATCCTCGTAAACGCATACATGTCGAAAATCTTAAGGTGTGAATCATCACACATGACTTCACCATTGCGTCACTGAAGAAAGATTTACAAGTTAATTCACTTCAAAGGTTGTATATTTACAGAGTTGATCAAACCCGAACAGTACGTGTTCGCAATTGCGATTTCGGGGAAAGTTTAGCGGTTTGTTTTTTTTTTCGCAATAACTATTTAACGTAAGCGTGTTTGATTTGCCATAAAAGCCTTGACCCGTATTCTGTGTTCCCACAGAAGAAAAATCATTACGATTCGCACATTAACCATTACTGTTCTATCGATTTGTGCGGACATAATTGAGCACAAAATTGGCGTTTTGTACTCCGACTAGATTACCTTTGTTAGTTTTAATTATTGCGACCGAAATTGAATTTTTATCACGCGAAAAATCTTCATCAACACATTGTCTTATTAATTTTTAATTAACCTAATTATAAATGAATAAAATTTCACATTATTTTTCAATCAAACGAAAGTTTCTTACCTTAATTTTCAAATTAAGACACCCGTAAGTTCTTCTCCTTCAATACGAGATTATTTCTTCTATTAATCGAAGAACGCCTGAAAATAATAAAAAAATATATTAAAAAACGAAAGATTCTTTGATAAACTGAAACCCAACCCACATACACCACTTTAGCACAACAGATCTCGAAGATAACCCTAATGCTTTCATTTTTATTAATTTTCCAAAACGTCCAATCTTAATTCGATCATTGTACGCGAACCAGTCGAACCGGCACACGCCGATTAGATCTTCAGAACGGACGACACATTTTCGACCGGGTCAATTCGTACTAACGCATCGGCGAAGATAATAAAAATTTCTATACACGTAGAAAGCGAGTCCGAAATATAATAATAATGAATGTAGTGTGGGAAAAGCCGAAAGCTCCGATGTCGGCCCCGCGAGCCTCCGGGCGAAACTTGAACACAAAACTCATAGCGACCGTTTAAATGTAATGTAATGTTGCAATAGAGCTTGCACAGTGTGTATGGGGTCTTATTGAGAAATGGGAGATCTTAATCGGGACGGCACAATTCAAATCGATAATTGACCGTCGCGTTTCTAGTTTTTCCGAGAACGCTATGGGGGCAGAGTTCTTCAACATTTTCCTTGTACATATTGACTAATTCATCGGTCGAATATTAGAATACTGGATAGTCGTCAAAATTTTTCAAATAGTGAATAATCAATTTGTTTACTCAAGATAGTTTGAATATAAATAATATTTAACTAAGATATATATTAATTTTCGGTAATTTTTCGATCGAATTTATTAATCGAAAATATTATTATATCAACAATAATTTTACAAACTTTCAAATTTAAAATTACTCATAAAAATCTCATTTCATTTAAAAAAAAACAATATTGTTTTAAAATGGTTGAAGTTGACTGAATTAGAGAAATATATTGGCCCTTTATATGTTCGAGTGCACCTGTTCTAGTGAATAGATCTGACCTCATATAAATCACACGATTCTATTATACGGGCGCTCTTTTCTAATTGCTTAATTTTATTGGTGTTTTCGAATTTCAATGAAAACTTAGACGAATTGATTGTTGACCTGTGGACCTTAGAAATCCGAAAATTAATGTGTTCTATTGAAAGATTCCTGCTTCAATGTGTGAATTAATATGTATGCGTAATTTATTTCGTTTTTTTTTAATTAATTGCCGATTATGGATAAATAATAATATAATATATTATGCATGTAAGAATAATGGCTTTTTATATAAATTTATTTCGCAAATCAGATTTGCCATTATATGAACAATTTCCTTGTTATATAGAAACGCATAAATTTTGCTAAAACTTATAATCGTTTCCTTTAAACAATACAATCAATAATTTATTTTTACAAACGATATCCGTCACTATATAGCTTGTTCATACGACCATTAAACACAGAGGTGTGAAAGATAAAAAATAGCCATTTTTCCTAAACAGACAACGACATAATTCATTTTTGCGCCCCACGCGCGCGAACTTATTTGTTCAACCGAATCTTCATTATCGCGAACGAATAGTTTGCAATTAGTCAAAGCCGAATAATGAACTAACGATTTCCTTTCTAGTAATAACACGTTGAGCCGTTTCTAATATTAAATACATTTTTATTCTAACCAATGACAACATCACGAAAAGTTAGAGCACATAGGAAACATCTAAGGTACGAAAACACACGTTTCGTATCCTCATTAATACGCACACTAGAAAAACTGGGCGATTTCCCTCCGGAAACTGAACGTAATAATGCTTTTAAAAAACGCACAATAAACACAGAGGCGTTCTACAAATTAGTGTAATTATTTCAAAAGAATATTTTTCTATATGTTATGGGCGAGAGAGTTAAATGTACTGCGACGAGCGGCGCACTTTACCCCGAGGTGTTTTGACTTCCAAAAAACATATACACACCACGTACAATTCAATAAAAAAATCAAAAGAACATTGTTAACGACATATTCCGCCGGCAGCGGGAATCGGACATAATTACATTTTCACAATTCATTTGCGAAAATTGAAAAAAAAAACTTCGTCAACGAGAATTTCATGAAAATTGATTCGACTGCAACATTTGATTCAAATTTTCCAATTAAAATTTTCAAATAGTTATACAAAATCAATGATAAGTACCTACGTTTAAAACTTCATCATTGATATTATGTTCAAAGGGGTTTTTTGATATCATTAGGATCTCGAATATGTTATGATGATAAAATTCGAGAAATTGAATATAGAAACTTTGAATAATTTCAAAGTACAACAGTATTTTGTTAATCATTACGGTATTGTTTACTATTCTAACCTTGATATATTTATAAATTAGTTTAAATATTGAGTCTGCCATCGATAAATCGATAAGATCCGATAAAATCCGATAGTAACTAAAAGATTTGCGGTCGAATTTAGAAATTTAAATTTATATCCGAAACTTTCGTACGCACAATTATTTTCCAAAGTCAAGGACTCCCAAAAACAGAGCAGACATTGATATATTATATATTCACAAAAAAATCAAGTCTTAAAGATCGATTACCCCCGACTTTCATGCCTAATTAATACCCACGCTGTACGCTCATACATCAAAGACCACTCTTTTCGCGAACTAATATCGCAGCGGATATTTATCAATGCTTGTCGACGGATGTCTCGAATTATCAACGGCGAGAGTGTGGGTAAAGCTGTTGGAAAAAAGTCGAATGTTAACAAACGCAATCTAAAGAGTTCCGATCGACAATTAAGTCGTTAGAATGCGACCGAACCTTTTGTTCGGCAATCGAAACTGGTGCAATTAGTGTGGTAAAAGTAAAAGCTCTCATCTCGCGGTCGTTTTCGCTCGGCAATTAATCTTTGGCTAATTAGCGAATTTTCCTACTATGTGCGTGTGTGTTTTTCGGAATAATTGATTAATGCCATAATTCATCCACGGAGGATCTTGACCCGCAGATAATCAAGGGTCAATGCTCTGTTAAAATCAATCATTTCTGTGACCTTTTGGAATGCGTAAAAAATTGAAATGTGCGAAAGTCGAATGTGATATTTTCACTTCTGACGATTCGATATGAAAGGGTCATGTGCGATAGTATTGTTTTCACTTTTTAATTGGTGTAAAATAAATTGAATGAAATATAAATTGTAGGTTCTATATGAGATAAAGCCATTAAAATTTCGATCGTTTATATCGAATGATCAAATTCGATTATTTTCAATCGATATATAATATGAAGCCTTGTCTATTTATTTTGACCGACCGGTCGAGAAAACGAGAAGAAATCGGGTTAACCGAACTAGTAAATCTTGCACAAACTTCACAACAGCAGATATTAAAACGACCAAGAACTCAATCTCGATCGACAAAACGAAAAACGCGCAAAAGTAACACATGCACTCGCGATTTTTTCCTTCGAACAACACCAACAACGCATTTATTTATTTGCAATGGAAAGTAATTTGATTCCGTCACTGTCGAAAAGCTTTTGACCGATTTTCGCGACTGCTTTTCATTATTGTTTACTTTTGTGTTATTTTCTGGCTTAACTTCCAAATTACAATACGAGAAAGTTCCGCAACTATCACAATAGGGAGAACTTTAATCGAGAAAATCTGTTGGCGCCCGTCTTGCCATATCTCCAACTTCATTTAAATATTCGATATGCATATTTCGTATGAGAAATGTGCGTTTGTCGTTCGGCTCATTGATACGTCTATCAACGCTCGATCGTGGTTTTTGAGTGGACAAATCGTGACCGGATTTAGCCTTTTGTACGATGCAGACGCATGCCGTAAATTATACGATTCGTTGAAATTAAATAGGCAAAATAAGGGGGTAATACTCTGTAGTGAAAATTTCTCCTGGCAAGATGACTTTCCGTGTCGATAAATCATTCGAACGAACGACGTTTATAGATTTTACCATTGTTCGACGCTGATTTGATTTTATGCCGTTTATTAAAGTATATTGATCATATAGGTGATATTAATAAAAAAAAAATAGAATATATATGTACAAAAATAGAAAAAAAACCCATGTCAGATTCGTAAAATATTTCGGCTCTATGTCTGATCTATTTTTTTTTCTCTGAAATGATATACATTTTTTGCATGTGACGTCGAAACAGTAACAAAAGATCAATTTCACGCAGTTTACTTTTTGCCGTTCGCAATTTTTCGGTCATTGTGCTCACTTACTGTGTCGGTAGTTTGTTGGCTTTTCTGGCTGATTTCCTATTTATTGTTGTTATTGTCTATTGTAAAATCACGTTAGGAAAAATAAAGATCGCTTTTCGATATTTCCAATAGAAATTTTGCAAACGATTATTTACGTCAAAATATTACACGAGCGATTCTGATTAAATTAAAAGCTTCCAAAACAACGAACAGTCGTGGGATTTTTTTTATGACATTAATTAACAGTTTGCGTAAAAGTAGAAATTTATCGAATGAGCTAATTGGTCGTAAATACAGCTGTGCAAAATCGCAATATGACTTTACTTGTAGATTTTATTACATTTTTTCATCAAACCATGATCGTAAAATTCGATTGTATTTCGATCTAATGATTAAAACCGTTTTTGTTGCAAATGCAATCGCAATCCAAGCAACAACCAACATTGAAAAAATGCAAATCATGCACATTGAAACGATATAATCATTATAGAGCTGTTATGAAATCTATTTGATTTTGAATTTAATGAAATCGTGCAATTAATTATTTTCAATACAATACACATGTATCTGAATATCACCCATAACAACATTAGTCTAATCTACATTACTTTCGAGTATGAAAACTGTCAAAAATAATCAGATAAGCTTAATAAACAAATCCAACCGAATGTGTAATAGAAAAGCGGTTCCTTTCAAGCAACACGATCCATGACTTAGGGTAAACCACTGAATAAATATGAATAAAATATACCATTAACACCACCATCACGATCTGATACTGCATGATCTTATAAACACACATCTATTTCATATATTTTATCTTCGATACATATTTATGTGTGTGTGTGTGTTTTTCCTGTGACACGAAGTGAAATCAAAGCAAAAGGTGATCGTGTTCGACAACAGGTGAAACTGTCCAATGTACACCACATAATGGACAGAGAAAATGGTTTTGCATTTGACCGAACTTTTAACAATGACTATCAATAAACCGAGATTATAATGATCGTATATTATCGAATCGTTCGATTATCGAATCATATAATGGCTTATTAAACGCTACAAGAAAACAATTTCTGATTCCAATTTGAAATGTTCAAAATGTCGATTTAATTTATAATCTCTCTCAATGGTCGCTGTATAAGAGCGATGTTTATTAGTGGACGTTTTATTATTGAATTGAATGCGATGTTTGAATGGACTGAACGTGCTAGACGACTTTATATTGAAGAGAATACAAAGACGTTAGTGCATAAAGAAACTTTTCAATATGTTTCATTGTATTCAACACGAAAATTGCGAAAAAAAAGAAGCAAACGATACGATGACGGAATTTCTACGAGTGTCGATTAAATGAAAATATTGCGCATTCAAAACATTGTGAATGAATTGAAGAGTTTCACGTAACAACACGAAATCTTAAATTTCTTTTTCAGGTTTCGAATTTTGATAACCGTAGACGATTACAAATTGGATACAATCAACCTTTTTCGTATCTGTGAACTTTTGTTCATCTTAACAGATAATATCGAACCGGAAACAAAGATAAACTTATTCATCGTCACATATGAAAAAAGCCCTCCCTTCATCGACTCTTCGACCTCACGCAAAAAGCTCTTGCGGATTTTTCACATGCGGAAAAGCCTCGACATTAGCAGGTGAAACTCGAGTGCCCCTTAAATGGTAACAATAACAACGGCCCACGATTGTGCGTCTTTGGCCAACATAAATGTGTATTTATGACGATGTCGAAACGTCGCCGGAGCAAGCGTTTCGTTAGGACGTATGAAATAGTGGCGTGTCTCCGATGGCGACGCTTCGTTAATCGTATTATTTGTTGTTTATTGTCGGTGGGTTGATATGGACCTGTCGTTGGGTTTATTGCAGATTTCAATGTGGAGTATAGTATGTTTCGTCATATGAATAGATAATGTGTGAGGTTTTTGCGGTCGTTCCATAGATAAGTTTTCGTTTTATTTTTTCGAATTGAAAACGCAAAATTTCGTCAATTGTGTAATTTTTTATATAATGACTTATACAAAAATATTAACGAAATTATAGACGAATGAATAGTTCAAAATTAATCAAAAAAGGTTTGTTTTCAAATTTAAAAATCGTCGTAAGATCGAGATTGACTTTAAAACCTTTAAAAAAAATAATTCCATTCGAAAATATTTACATAGATATTTTCATCAATCCTTAATTCAATCTGAATCGTTTGAAGTTATCTTACGATTATTTTTAGTTTATGATTATTATTTAAAAAAAAATTTTATACAACAAATAATTTGTTAGATATATGAAATAATATTGAAATTTTAAAATATATACCGATTAATCCAATCACCACCATTCGTTAAAAACTAATTATCACAAATTTCCATCCATCAAACATATAAAAACCATTTAAACAGAATTCAAACCATATTCACCTACGAATAAAAAGGCTTGAACTACCGTATCAAGCAAGCAACTCAATACAATAAATAAACACATTATAATATAGCAAAGCCTACTAGGAATGTGTAAGGCCAGCGAAGGGAACTAGAACCGGTGCGTGAGAAAAGGCTCAAAGAGACATTGTCACGATTTTCCTTCGTTGCTTTGCAAGCTTTCGATTGCGAGCTTTCGTCTCGTTAGCCAACTGTTTATATGGGAAAATCTCGTGTTTTCGTATGCTGCCGCTGTTTAATGTTCGATTCGGTGTAAAATATGTGACCGTATCGTCGTGCGGTATTATAAGCTTTGAAATGGATATGTAGGTTTGTCGTTTAGAATGGTTTATGGGGATTTATTCAATGCTGAAAAATTTATGTAGAATTTTAGAATTGTTTGTGTTTATATTAAGATTTATTACATATGCTTGCATTATACTCGCAGAGTGAAACTTTTTAGTTAAAATTATATCACTATATAATTTTAATTGAATTATTTAAACAAGATTTGAATCTCAAAAGAATAAAAAGGTATACAATTTAAAAAATTTCAATATCATTTTATATAGATAAGGAAAACTGTACAGAAAAGTTCTTCTGATATTATCATATGGAAAAATTAACTCAAGGAGCTAAGTACTGAAATTATCTTTTGCTTAGTTATTAATATCTGTTTAATCTATTATATTACACTATGTGCGTGATATTTCGCTTGACTTTAAAAATTATCAAGCTTATATATGATATATATATAAAAAAATAAATTCAACTTAAAAAAAACTCAAATTCCTCGAAAAACATTAATATTCACATTATTATTGAAAAAAAATGGCAAAAGAAGAGTCAATCGCTCTTCAATTTAATTAAACTACACACACTTCATTTATACAACATCAGAACACATCACCATACATGCGCATACACAAAAACCCAAAACAACAATTTGCCAAACCATCAAAAAAAGTTTCCCAAACACATCGACGACACGAAACGGACACACATCACTTTCGAACGTCTCAATTATATTTAGACATGCCGCGGAAACACCATAATATCGGGAATCTCTTTTGAGACGATGATTACACACGCAGACGGACGTTTTAATTTGCGATTCGCCTACGACAATGACTAGCGATCTACGATGGCCTATGGATCCACGATCTTATGGATTGCGATTCATCGATCTTTAATTGATTCGCGAGCTTTCACTTACGGGGAAAAGTGTCGCGTCATATTGCGTTTTTTCATACGTTGTGTGATCGATACGATAAAGGTTTAAATTGTTAAATATATTATGATGACAACGACGAATGAAAAGTTAAAATGAAATTGGTTGTAAATTTTGTTAACGTTTCAGATTGATGTAAAAGTCGAAAGACGTTCGTTTCGAGTAAATGGCTGCGTTCTGATTTATGGTTCTTTTACGTGCGATTGAAACTCGGCTGTACAAGTGAATACGTTATTCAACGAAATTGAATTAGTTTAGAAACTTTTATTGTATGATTCATGTTTTAGGATAGTAAATCGTTTGCTTATTGGAAAAATCAACTTGGTCCATCGGTGAAGGTGGCATTGTAAAATGTAATTATATAAATGATATTTCACAGTCAGTTTTACACGTAATTTATTCATATGAACTAGAAATTTTTCAGAAAACTGTGTCCATCGATAGGAGTTTAACTTGTTTGAGCGTTCGCAACTCGTTGGACGTGAATATTAATTTATGATATAAAAAACAACCTGTTTCACCATATAATATGATTTTTATATACATAAGCCATTTTAACAATTTTCTAGATGCATTTCTACGTTACATATTTATAAAATATACATTTTTTCTAAATATGACCAGTAATGTACACATCAGTATGACATTAAATGCGTTCAAAAGCCAACATTATAACAAGCTCCATTGAAAGCAATCTGCACGTCGAACCATAGTTACAAAAAAATGCATACAATCTTCTACTTTTCAGTATATTTTCTCACGTAGTTCGAACATATATTTTTATTCCTAATTTGTCTTTTTGGAGCGATTCACGCGAACGCGTCGTCGTTCATTCAAGCAGCATTAGAACAGTTCTTAGACGTGGATTGATGACCGCACGCAAACTTTAAAGAAAACCAGCAATAGCAAAGTGGTCTTCACCAACTGAAGCCAACTACCACTCACGATGATGACCCTTGGCTGAAGAAAACCGAACTACATAATAGAATAATGTACATCATGCGAAAGTACAGCACTTACAATTAGAGTCTAATTAATTAAATAATTTATTTTTTCGTTAATATCGCATAATTGAAAGGATAAGGCGATTGAGAGGAAATGATCGGTCAAATTTCCCAATGTGATTATGACATTGTATCGTTAGACAACGTATGATTTTTTATAAAATATAGTTGACATAATGATTATTTATTATACACGCACATAAGGCCTCACGTTCTCCTTCTATATTATGAATATGGTATAAAAATACGGTATGCGCCATTGACTGACCTAATTATATGTTTCACATGCGCAGTCTTATGCAAATTATGCAAAGTGATAGAAGGCGTTTGCTAATTTATCCCATAGTGATCCAAAGCTATTTATCCTTTTTCCTTATATGCCGACCGAGCGGATGAGATTCGAGTAATCTGTATACGGCAAAATTGGGAGGGTTGCCATGTTTGAAACAACCATTGAAGAAAAAACTAATGGTAAAAAAAGCTATTTTGCACTACGTTAAGGTCATATTACCGTCGTTAAAAACACTAATATGGAAACGACATCGAGATTAAGCCAATTATAATAAATGGGCACTAAAATCAAACACAAATTTGCTACAGTCTAAAAATTTTTTACTAAAGCAATGACGATATCTATAGTAATAGTTTTTAATTTGCGGATGATTCGTAAAAATAAAAATGATTTAATTTTCTAATAGATACAGTACATTTTGGAAATGTCATTGCACTGGTACAGTTCGAATTCGTTATATAATTTCTATAGAAACTTTAAAGAAAATATGCGAAATCGTTTTTCATTTACCAATTACGGATTTACTAATTACCTTCGTTCGGTAATTAATATTGATGATCTTTAGAAGTGCAAAAAAGTCAAAACGTACAAAATTATCGTCATTCGAACGACACTTTCTTCGGGGACTGTGACTTTCATCGTCGACAATTATAATGGTGCTTTTGTGCGCATCTTTCTTTCTAGGAAATAAAGAAAATTCGAAGACTTAAACGCTTTCCGCGTTCGAGTAATACCTATCATAATTACGAGACGCGGCCTCACGAACTTTCATTCTTCATAATAAAGATAGACTCTTAAAATGAAGAAATTATAAATATAATATATTAGTACGCGAATGTAACACGTACAAAAGTCAAAGCTATCGTGCATGAGAAAGTGCCGTATGCTTCAACGCATCGAATCAAAGTGACGGCTCCTAATACTAATTGGCAATTACCTTATTTATACAAAAGTTAAAACGGCAAATTTTTTTATTTCTAATGATGTAAAGAGTCAAATTTTAATTCTAATTCATTTTAACAATCTTACATAAATCAAATTTCGAAGTTCATAGCCGTTTGCACGACATTGTTAGCATTTGCATTTACGTCTATAAAAGGCTATTGAAACGACAATTTCCATAACGAAATAATTTATAATAAATCAAAGACGTTTTGATCTCGATACTGTCACATTCGAAGAAAGCAAACCAAACTCTCTACCATGCATTTTTATGAAAATAATCAACCATAAATATTGCAACTAATACGTGCGTACGTCGAACGACTCGCATTTACATTCCATTCGAAACGCACTTTACGACACTATTAAGGATTGTTTCGATAATTTCAAATATTAAAGTTCCTCAAAGTGTTCACATCAAATGCATTTAGTCGATGAATAGTGGTTCATCGTATTAAGAACAAGCGATTGTCCTTATATAGCTCGTGCGGAACAAGGCCGTTGAATTAAAATGCAACTAGATGAGCAGGCCAACGATCAATCTGCAGATCGCAGATCGCTAAATCGATACCAGGACAGTTTTCCCGGATCGGAAGGCGTTTTAGCCTTTTAGGGATGTTAACTGATTTGTTCTTAAAACACGACAAAAAAATAGAATTAAAATAAGCGATAGACAAGCTCGACGTTTCCGATATTGTTTCTCAGAACAAATATAATATCAATTGAATGTGAAGTGGGAAATGACTACCTTGGATTTAAACTAGCCAATTTCCAGAATTGAGAGTCACTAAAATCGTCCTTATGTATGTACTTTTGGTATGAATGAACCTCTCGAACAATGGACGTACGATTTCTATTCGCCGTTTCTGTGGACGAACCTTGAACCGTTGGAAATGTGTCGTCGACTCTTAACAGTACTCGGATTACAACACCATGAACAAGAGCAAACTGTCGAAAAAGCGTCACAAATAAAATCACAATTTCACAGACATTAAATTGTTTCAAAGGTGAAAAGAAATCTCGACAAAAAGGAAAAACAATGTGTGAGCGCATGAGTGCTAAGAGCGGAACCGGCGATTTACGCGTACCGAATATTAAACAGAAATGCATTATTTGGATTGATTATTATAAAAATAATAAAATGCATTAATTAATTTAAAATAAATTCCTGCGGTTGAAATTTTATTTTTGAACAAGAAGCAATTGTATATCTAAATTTATGTAATTTCATCGGGTTTGAACAATACTAGCTCATTAAAGTTTCTACAAAAAAAATCGACGCTTTTTTGCAATTTATTCACCTCGTTAAAAATTGGATACCAATAGGTTCACAATTAATTTTATATCAATCGAGATGAGCTTAATGTCATAAAAATGAATAGCGAATTTAATGTACTTTATATTACAGGTATAAAATGAGAATTAGAAAGTAATTCTAAAGTTGTTGATAAACGTGACCGAAAGATAAATCGTGAAAATCTAAAAATCTATGTTAAAGAGATCGTTGCTTAAATTAAGTGAGCCATTGCTAAATTAGAGTACTGCGTATAGAACACATACTATTTTCACTTACCCGAAAGGTAATCGTGACGGTTTTCTTCTATATTACTGATATTATCAGGCGTAAGTCGGTTCCAACTGCTGATAAACAGAAAAAACCGACTTATATCAGCTTAAAGACGTTTATGATTTACTTTCTCTCTATAGGTAGGCTAATTCGTTTTTTCATAGTACGAAATCAATATGGAAAAAAATCGTGAATAAATTTTGAATCTGCATAAGATATTCTATGAGGATAATGCAATGTTTACTCATCTGCTTTTCATGAAAGAAGCTTAAATGATTCAAAGGAGCGGATTACGTATTTTCATAAATATGAAGTATCGTGTCTAAAGAAATGAAATATGATGACCCTAATGATGTCATTGACATCACCTCTTCTTTATATTCAGTCAATATTTATTCACATGACCTACTGGCATTGTTTGTAGGTAAATATCATAAACCAACAATTTTACAATATGAGTGTGAATATTTTGTTATGAGTCAACCAGAAACGAAGTATTTCAATAAAAAAAATCTAAAATAAAAACTTACCTCGATATCTGGAAAAGCAGTCCAGATCATGGATCACAGTAACTACAAAGGAAAGAAAAAAAACACGAATTATTCAAAATGTAATCAATAGACAAATTGAGAATCATTTGTTTGTGCGTGGGTTGGCCGTAATTGCTTTGCAAGTTTTTAATGAAGACATACTACGTAGGTGTTATAAACAACGCCGCAACAATCAACAAATCGAAGCCCAGCATTCGCTAATCGTTATTGCCCATTTAAGAATCGATTAATATTTCGTTTTATCAAATTTTCAATAGTCCTATCGCTGCAAAAAGAAGTATCAAAACAAAAGTCTCAGTTACGATTCGGCGCATTTTAGAGAGTGAAATCAAATGAAAGGAAAATTTCCACGATTCTCTTGTGGGTACATTATAATTTCAATGTTACGCTTATATTAACGACGTTACGCAGTGATCAAAAAAATATAAATTGTTTAATTGGCGCTAAGTCTAAATTAAAAATTACACAGAATCGTTATTTACTTAGAAAAAAATACGTAAAAATATTTCAAAGAAAAAATTACGCATGCATTTGAAAACAACATATTACAAAAGTTTTTTAAGTCTTCAGATTTAGAAGTACTGTATATGTTGATATAAAAAATCTTGAGTAAAACAATTCAACTAAAAGTGTTAATATGACACGATTCGAGACGAAACCTATCAAAACATCAACTTGTCAGAAACGTAAATATTAAATGAAATCGTGGAACACGCGTTATGAATAGTAAACAACTCGCGGTCATTAGCAGAATCTTCACGTAATATAAAACGCACAAAACCAGAGAAATTTAATTACTCCTCTACGTATATTATACGTAAAATAATAAACAAATAATTTACGTAAAAAAGACATATTAATACGAATACGACGCGTCAACAACTTCGACGATAATCGCTCTAGTACCGTTTCGATTTTCCCGAATCGTAAATAACATTGAATTTATGTCTTAATAGTAGAAAGTTTACATGATTTTTTCTCACTAATTCCACGTTCAGTTACAAAATGGACAAATTCGACGCCTAAACTGGCGATCGATAGCTGCGAGGTGTTATTACCGCGCAAAAAAAAATTCATGCGACACGTACTCTTAACTAATTTTCATTTGAGTTTTTCAACGGGCGTGTCAATTAATTTGACGCGGATCGTTTTAATTGTGCACAAATTGCGTTTTATTGCCGATACGTCGGTGAAAAGGTCCGAAATTATCGTGAAATCTGTACTCGAGAGTGTAATTATTTATTTTCGATCGGTGTGTTTTACATGTGACGTTCAAGCGTGGAAATGCCCCGAGGGAAATTTGTGTATATAAATGAATTTTTGTTCAATGTCAACCGTTTAGTCTCAATCAATGAGTTGTGAGGGGTTATTAGAAAGACGTTGTTGTTTGAAAAATAGGTAGATTTTTAAAAAGTTTTGATTTCAAGTATTATATATGTTATATGAATTTCGTTTACTTTTTTCAAAGAAAGAACAATAATTATTTTTGATTGATGAAGGGAAAATATGTATGAGGTTGCGTAATCAAATTCTTTACATTTTTTTTTCTATTTGGTTTTAGAACAATGGTTCGGAAACTTTAGTTTCGATACATTCGTTTTTCGCAGAACGGAAAAAAGCGATATCATCTGTGAAACTTGCAAATTTTCATACAATGCCGAAAGCTGAGCGAACGTCGCAGATTCCATAGGTGAGTCATTCGCAAATGAAAAAAATTGCACTCTCTCACGAATGCCAATTAAAATTGTAGGAGGATCTCGTGCACAGAGGGCCATGTGGAGCAACATGTCAATTGTAGTCCCCCGTATTTCCAAATAAGAAAATATGGGAAAACGCTTTATTAACATCTAAGCAAATAATAAGGTACTCATACATTTGACCCGATATAAAATTTGACCCATTCATAATTTTGAAAGTTATAAAAATAAATATCTGAATTAAATGAAAATCACGTTACTTTAATACGACCAAAATAAGACGAATTTCTAATGTAAATAACATCCATAGAGCTACATGCGACCACACATTATATTCGTTCGTCCAAAAAAAGCAACCAACACAAATTAATAGCCGCATTTACATTTCCTATCACCGAATAAATAAACAATGAATAATTCATGAGCATCGAATGCTACATTACTTTTGTAAATCGTTCCGAATTACACACCGAAAGGCGTCCACACGAATCACACATTCAGCACCTGACAGCTCTCCTGCGCATTGTCAATCTTCCACTTGTCAATCGATTCATATTGTATTTACTCTACAGCCTCGGTTACGGATCCGTGTTTATGCAAATTAATCAAATATGAATAAAAAGTCAAATAAATGCCTTTGTGGTTCTGGTGTGGGCGCACGCAGGACACTGCTGAAAAGTACCGGTCTAAAACCGCATTCCGAAGCATGGCAATAATACAGAGAATTAACGAGCTTGAAAGTAAATTGAATAATGTCTAATAAATTCGTTGTAATACTTGTTTGACAATACAAATTTCAGCTATTAAATTTTGTTGATGTAACGTTTTCGCTCCCATGTAAGGATAATGGGTTCAGAAGAAAAAGAGCCGTAACGATATTAATCTCGGTAATAAACATAAAAAGATTAACAATTGTCCGAAAATTGCATAATACTTTCACTATGTAAATATTTTGGAAGAATGTATCGTGCGAATGCGCAACTTAACAAAACGTGCATTGAGATTTTTTTGTTTATCTATCGTTAATCTGATGATTAAATTAGAGTTACGAACAAATTATACATGGTAAAAGTTGATGGACATACATTCAAAATTCACAGTGTCATTATTTTCTATTATAATATAATTTTGAATTATTATACTTGTATAATATAAGTGGGCGAAATTTTGAATCGCAAACGGTGGAATTTTAAATTGAATTAAATTTTGGGAATATTTATTGCTTCCGTGTTAATTAATAGTCACGCGATATTTCTTCGAATGGGCAATAAATAAAAAATGAAAAAAAAAATGGATTGCTAATACGATTCATTACGAGTTGTCAAACTGGAATCGATCAAAGCTCCGAAGATCGTAAAATTTGAATGAAACGAAATGTTGAATTTGGCTAAAATTTGCGCCGAAAACTTTTCAAGAAGAAAACGCACTTGTATTTCATGATGTGAACGAATTTTCCCAGTGTTTTGACAAAAGCTTTATATAACAGAACGATAAAATCGTTGAATTATGATACTTAACGTATGCACGGCGCACTTTGCTTTTATCTTAATTGCAATTTATCGCGGCCATTTCTACTAGAAATGTATATTATTTTTTCGACGTAATTTTATGACTTTCCTATCTGGCGGGCGGCATCTTCATCTCGGTCTGACCATTGTGTTTTTCCGTATTAATTACCGGCTCGATTTCGATTCCCAGATAACTTGATGGACGTTTTTCGTGCCGTTTTTCGGTCGAAAACCATTGTTTTTTGTTTCGGTTTTTTGGCCGCTGTGAAAATATCCCTTTTTGCACCCATCACTTTTTGCATTCACATGCGAAAACAAAGCGAACGCAATTAACAGATATACGAATTTGCCTTTCCAGATAAATGCATGATTAATTTTGGACAATTCAAAATGAAAACAATTGTCGATTAACAACAACAGTTTAAGCGTTTACATAAGAAGTTATCTTTAAATCAATTTACATATGAATAAGGAAATATATATACTTTTCGACATTTTTTTAATCACCTTTTCCGGATTATAATTTTAATCGAAAAATTAAATAAAGAAGATGATACTTTTTATAGAAACAAATCTTTATATTTTATTCTCACGTCATCACATTTTAATATATAATATATGCAAGTATGTACACCTGCATCATCAAAATATTTATGCATTTGAGTTTAATCGTTATCATGAGAGAAACCATCAATTAAGTCAGAAATATTATTGAAATACATTTTTTCATAATACCAACCGCACTGATAAAATCGAAAATGATATATATGCACCCACATATGGGTGCAGGTCAGCTTACCAACAGCAAGGTGGACAATGGTCAAGTGGACAAATGCCAACCGGACAAATGCAAACTGAACACACACAAAGTGGACAAATTTCAACCGGACACCGGTCAACCGACCACCGAATTTTTTTTAAATAGCGTATAATTCAATTTGCACGCACTTGAGCTACTCGTCGTAAATATAATGTATTTAATATATATTCAAGCAAAGAAATACAATTGCAAACGTGTATGTTTTTCTTCGAAAATTACGTGCATTCCAATGAGAATTTAACCGCAACGGAGAAATATTAATAAACTTTATCAAATGTAAGAAAAGTTTATTCAGACCAAAATAACGAACTTTGAAATTAATTGAATGGATGGCTCATATTGTATACGTCACAGTTCAAGCGTGAACTTTTGTTTGTTCACACCCATACAAGTTTGGGTATACCCAAATTATGACTACTGACAATTACGTCAATTACAAACCCAATAAACAATAACAGACCAATCTAGCGACCACTTTGATACGATCTTCCGATCCCCAACAATCCGATACCGATTCCAAAGGTTGCGACAATGAACTCGACCGGCGCCGAGGGGTTAAAAGATCCGCCTTCGGATAGCCATTCCTTTGTACGTGCTCGTTTCGCAATTTACGTGAGACCTCGCCGTTCGCGATTTATAAATGAATTGTGCGAAACGACCCCGACCGCGGATTGATAAATCGAGATTTCCAACCGGTGTCGTGTCGGGCTCATTAGCCGATGTTAACGAACGCCGAGATGTTCCGCGGATTGCGAATTCGGCCGATTGTGTTTTGGGATTGTCGGTATTGTTTTGATGCTCGGTGGTAATGGGTGTTTAAGGTTTTGATTGTGATCCGTTCCGATCGGGCGTGTTTGGATTTGGAGGCTTTAACGGGTTTTTTGGCGTAGGGAAAAAATGAGGTAGGTCGCGTTGGTTTCGATTCGTTGGATCGATTGTGAGTACTGTATCGTGTTCTTTGGTGGGTAAAAAATTTGGTTTTGGGAATATGTATATATTTTTTTGTGTGTAATCCTATCAAATAATTTGAGTAAAATTTATGTATTTATTATAAAAGTTTTTCACTTTAACTTAAATGTTTTCCACAAAATATTTGGTTCGGAGTGGAAAACATTTATGTTGGGGTGAAAAACCTGTATTAAAATGTTCATAATTTGAGTTTTGGTATTATAATATAAATAAAAAAACGTGGTTTCATCTTACATACTATATATGCACTGCTTTAATATTTTTCCTACATATTATACAAAACAATTTCTATTTAATTTCCAATTCATTTAAATTATATAAAACCAAAACAAAGTTATGAAAATATTTTCTAATGAAAAATCAATATGCGTCTCGAATAATATTTGATTTGAATTTCATATATAAAATCAACAAGATATATCTGATTACGTAAAAGTAACGAAACATTTATCGAACCTGTAGATATTTGAATATCAACCGAGCAAATAGAACAAATAAAATAATTCAAGAACCGTTTCGGGGTTCCCTTTGGGTCTTCAACCTCTCCCACGAACAGACAGAAAGACACATGCACATAAAATAATAAATAATGGTTTTTTAAGTGGGCTCAACCGCAACGGTCATTATTGACAAAACCTACGAGTGCAGCTTCCACCTGGCTTCTTTAACATTTTTTATTGTCGTTTCCAGAACGGCCGCGTACGTAAGGGCCATCATCAAAAGGAAATCATAAGAGGACAAAACGCACTTCGAAACTACTAAACAACAGTCAAAATTCCGAAACAAAACCGTAAATTCGTACTGTAAAATAATCGGTTCCGATGAAAAGTAGCATTCGATGACGTTAACGTTGGATTTATTCGAACGAGTCGAACGATATCGCTGAGTTAACCCGTCCGACGGGTATGGGAATAAAAGAACCGTAAATGAATTATGCGATTGAAAGCGAATACGGAAATATAACATAAATATGCGCATGCGTTTAAAAGTATAAGCCCGCGAAGAAAAGAAGATTTCAAAATGCAAATCGTGCTCGAGGAATTCTCGGATTGTCCGTATGAGTCATCCGAAGCAATCGTAATATAAGAAATTCGTTATGGTTTGGTAATGAAAAACGAAGGAAGAATTATTACCGAAACAATACATAATAATTGAGTCAATTAATATGATTCAGTTACGTAGACGTGGAAATTGCGATTGAATTAAATTTCTTTCGGCGAAAGCAGAAAGACATTCGTACGTAATGTTGCGCAATTGCAAAGGAATTATGTGTAATTACAAAATTAACATTATTGAATTCTGGCGAAAATACATCACGTAACGATTTGTATACATCTGAAAATGGAGATTTAAGTCAATTTTACAAGAACGTAAAAAAAACAAGAAAAAAAAAAACAGGTCGAATTGCGCAATTGCAAATATTTATTCACTTTGAATAGTTAGTATTAAGCTGATTTATTGCACAAATTACCACATCCTACACTTGATTAATCACGTTTAGCATCTTATCTATTTGCATACGTGTGGGTTGAAAATTTGACGAAAAAACAATCCTTTGACAACAGTAATTATCCTTCGCATCTCTAAGCACAGGTTTAGCAACACATCATGCAAAAATTTTAATCGTTTATGCCACATACAATTTATTTTGAATTATAAAACATCGTTGCTATTATACATGTCAAAATTTAATTTGAATTCAGTCATAAGCTGATTGCACAAAATAAATAATTCTAGTATAGCATAATTAAACATAAATTTAATTAATTGAAAATAACACAAAAAATATGATTGTAAACAAAACTACGTTTATTGCACTTGTCTTTAAAATTTTGAATCATTGAAGAATTCTTAATAAAATAAATTGATAATAAGTTGATATTATTTTTGTATCAATTTGATATTTTTCAAAGGATTGTAAATGGTAATATTACATTAAAGTTTTTTGAGATTTACAACAAAGCAATATAATATTAAGCATCGATTTAATATTTGAAAAATAACATCCGATGCACTACAAGATGTTTTCTTTTTTTTTGAGAAATACATATTTTCGAAATAAGTTCGACACATTCCTCTAACTTCAACAATCTACGACAGTTTTAGACATAGAAATGGAATTTCAAAAAAATTTTCGGCGAGTGCGAAACATTCGTCCGGTATGCGATCCTACGTGGGTGTCCACCCTTTTGTACTCCAGGAACCAGTTTTCTTGGGACCAGTCCGAGGAGGAGTGCTTGCCCTCGCGAAGAACGAAGGACTAAGAACTGGTCTAAAAATATGCAAGGATACACGATCGCCGCATCTAAGTAGATACCGATGCTCAAATAATATTCGACTTAGGCACATCCCGATTTGGTATTCATATATTCGTTCAAATACGACTTCAACGCACCGAAAGATGGTAAACGCTTCGATTTTTATTCATAATTAAATAATAGTCTCTTAAAAAATCTTTATAAAATTTCGCAATATTGAAGCGCTTTGTCGTAATCCATGTGTATTGTTGTATATTATAATATTATATAATATTATACATATCGATGTTCAGTTTTTTGATATTAATGGAACAATCGTGTAAAGTTCAATATAAAATCGGCAAACGCTCACATATATACAATCCCAACGTTTACGACTCGAACAATTTCGAAACTGTTTCAACTTCCTACGTTCGCACGAACTTTTGCGAATAAATAATCGAAAATATCGACGTCTCGTCGTGCTTTAAAGCCCACGAAAGCTTCTTTTTGGCCCACGCCGTCAGAAAAAAACCCAACGGGACACCCACCGAAAACGACACCGAAACAACAATGCGACGCTCACGGCATCATTACAACAAAATAAACACGTCAGAAATGTACGCAACTGACGGAATCATTGTAAATTACACACGCAAACCCACAAAATCGGATCGTGCGAAAGCCGCTCGCAAGACCCATAAGCCACGCGAAATGCAATGGCGTGGGCGGCGATATGCAAATCGGTGGCGAAAAATAGAGCAGGTTCTACACCGTATACAACCCAGCGTTTCCCAAAGGATACGCGGACAGTTCTAAATATATACATAGGCATTCTCGGAGGTGTCGCAACTGTGTCGAGGGGAATAACTATGGTAATTTATGACGACTGTTGGCGCAACGGTTCGCGCACTTAAATAAATATATATAAATGAGTTAATTTCGCAATTTGCTGCTATTTATAAAGGGCGTTGCACAATTATGTGCGGATTTAAGAAGACCTCTCGAGCCGTTTGGGATCATCGAAGGTCGGCCGATGATAAAGTGACGGTAACGTGTTGTTGCACTTGTTGCTTGTTGCAACAATCGACACTTTTCGAGTGTTCGTTTCGAAAGGGTTATCGGTTTCGTTTTTAATTATTGTCGTGTTCGATTCGTTTTCTAATGTCAGAGTTGTGATTAATAGCGCTAATTTAGAAACGTCTCGACAATTGGTGTTTTGAAATGTCCAAGTGTTAAAAGTATTTCATCTCAGAAACTAATTATCATAGTCATAGAAAAAATTATATTATTTTCTCTAATATCCTATCGATTTTTTTTGTCACATTTTCAATCCTAGTAATAAAAACAATATATATTAAAAATAAATGGTAAAGGACATTTATACCGTACTGTAATTTAATATAAAAAACCACTTCGGTAAAATTGCAAAATCCCGAGCCGTGGGATGTGTGTTGATCACACATTGCGTTTATGCAATCAATTTTATGCACTACTAAAAGCTCCATGTTCATTTTTGTGAAAAAGTGCACGTGATAATTTTTGAAATATATGATCGCGTGGCTGCATTATGCAACCCTCTTTGCTTCTCGTAGGGTCGTTTACATCAAAATAGCCATATTATGAAAATGCTTTGGCGATTATTTTCTTTAAAAGCTTTTTAAGTTTGCTGAAACGATCTCCGTACCGTAATACGATCATGATAAGTATCCTTCAAATTTTTTTCGGATTATGTAAATATTTTTTTATTTATAATAATTTTCATTGTTATTATCAGTTTAGGTTTCAACTTTGAAATGTGTTATATATATTTTATAATAATATATATTTGAAGACCATTTTCTCTTTATTGCAATTTAATTTACAATATTAATCGTATGCAAATGATTCAAGCATTTCCTGATGATCTTTATTTAACTGCGTTATATACCATTTAGTATTACGTGTAAAATTTATTTATGATATTAAAGTTTCTAATGACGATTTAATAAATACACCAAGAAAAATTATCTAAAAAAAATATACATAGTTCAAAAACTATTTCAACGTTCACCTTAGGAAAATAATCGAAAAAATCACATTCAAAAAATCTAATTACAAACTGCCGATTGAACTGAAATTTCTGACAAAACAATAACATAGATCTAATTACAAAAACCAAACATTCAAAATTTGTATATAAAAACATCATTCGTACAATTTTCCTTATCCAATCTAATTATTACCGTCCGAAGACACGCAATGACGTAGTGGCACGATGGGATATTTAAGTGCACAAATTACATCTCAATCAACACTTTTGTCGAACTGAAAACGTCGAAGTTACTGAAAATCGATAATAAGTCTGCAAACCGGAAATCCCCGGCACAATCGGGTTAAAAGACCGACCGGTTCGACTCGTCCCTTGAGGTTTTCAGACAAGAAACGTGCGCGAAAATGGCGTAACGATCAATTAGTGGACCAGATCGATATGGGTCGATTTTTACTTATGTTCCACTGTAACTCGTATCGATTTCTAGTTATATCCGCGCTGCGAACATTCGAGATAGTTTTTTATATGACTTGCACTTCAGTAGTGTTGTGGTTTTACATGTAAATGGGTATAAAAAAGAAGATCGATCATCCGGTTTGATAGGTGATCCCTAAACGTACGTTTAATGATTTCGATTCCTATATTTGTTCGCAAAAGGAACTAATTATAATGAACGAGCTTTTACTTACTTTTTAAGGCAGGATGGTCGGGTGGATCAGAGATGTAATAATGGCTTATGAATCTTCGTATAAATCAGCGATATTTACCTGCGAACATAAACAAAAGGTTTAAAAAAAATCGATTCAAAGTTATCTTTTGTCGAGTTAGAATTCATTAAATTCGCGATTAGTGTTGTTTTATGTCTATCTGACAGATTTATTCGAATGTTTTGTTAGCACATGCATAATGCATGAGAGATAAGTGGATTCATTGTAAAACTGTGTTACAGAGCGACGTTTCCACGACTGTAATTATTTTTTCATATTATTGTGAAATTAATTGTTTTCATTTTGAAAACAATACGTTTCTTATGTACGAACGTGTTGAAAAAGAGAGACATTTCTCAATTGTTTTGTTATCATTCCATTTCGGACGATTTGAGTAAACGAGAATTTGAAAGCAGTGAGAAAATATGCTAAAATGTTTCGTATATAATCTAATTCCGATCGCTGGAATTATTGTAAAACAAAAACGGAACGACATTAGATTTCATAATTATAATGGAATATTCTCGTACATTCATCAACTTCATATAAAATTCAAATATAACATTTTTCTCAAACTTTAAATAGGAAAAACTTCTAATTTTCCGATAAAAAACTTTACAACAACACCTGACCCGATCATCAAACAACAAATACACTAAAGTTGGAGAATTCCAGTTCAAATGAGCAGACAAGGCCGATTTGTGGGCAAAGTCATTTGACACACACCTGAGGTTCGGGGGCCGCAATGCGGCTTCGTGGGCAGCTAAAACCAATGCACCACTGTGCATCGTAAAACAGAGTGCTCCACAAAACTTGACATTATGCAACACCGAAGAAAGTGTCCTCCTTGTCTACATTCGGTCGTTTTAGTTGCGCTTTGATGTTTTGTTAGTTGTGCGTTTGTTAAGTTCTAAGAGTTTTAATATGTTTAAAAAAGAAGAAACTGAAGTTAATTCAATTTTATTTGATATCTCATTTGTGTTACGTAATTATTGTTAGTTACTGTTTATGAATAATTTATCATAACATAGATTTAAATATAATATAAATAATCTCTACATTGAAAAAAAAACTTTAAGATTCAGCTGTGTGATTTTCAGCATACTTAAAAATCATCGTGTGAATTTATTATATTTTTGATTTAAAAATTGCAAGTCGTGACTGATTAGAGATGGGAATTTTTCTTTTATTCATTGTATTATTTTAATTACAACAAGTGATTATCATTTATTCATGGAAATAAATAAGGAAAATTGGTTGAGTATCTCAAATCATCCGACGAGGTGAGAAATACGATCTATCGTATCGCAGTTTTCACTTCATTCATTATTTTCGGTTGGTTAGCGAACACGAAAAATTATATGAAAATAAAAATCAAACAAATAACGAAAAAAATGAAAATTCTAGAGTTTTTTTAATGGCCTAAATATGTCGAACATATTTTATTTGCCGAAATGTACTCGGGCGTGAAGAATTCGATTCGTCGCACGCGTAAATGTTTAGCCGGCAATTTGCATGATTCGTGTCGCAAACTCTAAACGGACTCGTACATAATCTGTAATTGTATGTCCAAACGTGTAAACACTTTTCAAAATTGCGCTAAAAACGCGCGAAAATGTTTTCCTGCATGTTGGCAAACGGCACAAGTCTTAAAAACTCAATTTACACCTCAACAACGTGATTTATTATACGCACGTTTCATAAAACATTACGCAAATACGTATAATACACATTATTTGTTAACACCCACTCGCTTAAGAGAAACAATTAATATTTTATTTCGCACTAAAATTCGAATGGATCTTCCAAAGATACGACAAATGAAAAACGACTCCAAATATCATCTCGTTGAATTTCAACATGAATAATGATGCCGTTTATCATAAATTATGTTATAAACAACCGCAGAAGCGATTCAGTTGATCGATGCTTTCACACAGAGCACGACCATAGAAACCGACACGGTAAAATTCGTATACGAACAAACCAACTGAGGAAAATTTTTAAATTGCTAATGTACGAAACGACCGTCTTTTGCGCAACGCCCGAGACCTGTTAATGTTAAATTATGAAATACTCCCAAAAAAAATTTAGAATATTAATAGAAGTACAGTCATCGGGGTCAACGAAACGGACTGACCCCGGATGTTGATTGGCGAATCCACCCGCATTTTCCCGTCTGAGGCTTTTTCGAAGTCGTTGACTTTTTTATGTCGGATTCGGCAAACAATCGGGATTATGGAGCGGAAAAAGCTTAATATTTCCGTACATCTAAAATATTCAGAATCTCGCGGAATTAACATGACAACCGGACCGACCTTCCCGCTTTCATAAAGACGTCTTCCGGTCTGCTTTTCCAACAATTGAAATATGCTAATTGCGGTTGTAACCTTGGCATAGCACTTGATGGATAAAAAAATGCGCACAATTGTTGACGGCATTGTGTGCGAGTCATGTGATTCGATTGATTGCTCGCATGGAAAATTCGAAATGTATGAATTTTCGATATTTGTTGTGAATAATGTAATGTGTTTTGTCGATGTTTTTCAGAATTGGAATTTTTCGAGATATTGGTATTCAAGTTGCGTAGGGTTTGAAGGAAAACTTTGGAAGTTTCGTTCTTGATGCACAAAAGTTGCATAAATATAAAATCTCAAGTGTATTCGAAAAAAGTTACACGTCAGGATTTAGAACTATGAATTTCAATGATTGACATAATGCTAAAATTTAATTTTTAGTTCAATAATATTTAATTCGAAATAACGTTTATATTCTGATAATTTCATTTTAAATGAATGTTAAAGAGAATGAGGATATTCAGAGATGTTTTCGGAAAACATTCAAAATACGTCACGTGACCGTGTTATTTTTGAATATTGCTGAAGATCCTACTCGATTATATAACTAATAATTTTTACACGAAAAATCCATTATATATAAATAAAAAATGTATTGAAATGTTTAGACGCACGTAGAAAAACATTGTCTTAATAATGCTCAATTTGATCGCATGACTTTTTTCTGATATGTTTTCCTCCGCTGATGCTCAAATCAATTGAAAATCATTAAACCAATTATACAAAAGTCCTTGACGCAGCACTTGAACTGCGTCCAAAGGTAACCCGTCATTTCCGCGATCGACTGAAATTCATTAGAAATTGAAAAGGCGACCGTCGGACATCTGCAAACGGCGCGATTTCTATTCGATTTCAAAATGAGCGATGATTCTATTCGACTGTCGATCGAGTAATTGATCTATAATAAATCTGCCGCCGTTTTTTTCCGCATCAAAACATATTGATGTGTCTTAACGACATTGCATATAAATCGCTTTGATAAGAGAGCAGTTTATGTGTACCGGTTTCGTCCGAGAAGAAAATCTTCAACTAGTTTGGTCTCCGACGATTTGGCACAACCGGATCGAATCTTGTCACATGTTAATATTAAATGTTTAGTATTGTGTGTGTATGATTTTTTTAGACGATTGTTGCGGTCGAAAAACTCATTCGAATATGAAGTGAAATGATATTTTCGAAAATTTCGGGTCACGCTCTGTTCACACCTTTGTGATGTGTCAAAAATGGAGTAGAACGGTTTTAAACCTTTGTAAATATTATGTATCACTCTCGCACGATCCATTTGTGGAAACGTCGGATTGTTTTTTTGAATGGACAATTGAATAAAAAATTGTGATGAACTCTGTCGTAATGAGCGATAATTCCGCATACGTTCCGCATCTTGTATTAAACTTCATTACGAATTTATACAGAATTAACTCTTTTTTTTACTTCATTAATTTCGTATTTAACCTCGCTCGTAATGGCGCATAACGCACGGTAAAAAATATCAAATCGTAATTGATTGCTTCTGTTAACCTTCGGCATATGTTTTTTTACCTTTGATAATAATATTGCGTTGGAAGAAAAACGGTAAAAACGCATTTGAATGCATATTTCGAACGTCATATTTTCAAAAATTCTTCAACGCATGAAACCGAAAAAAATTAATTATGTCACTAAAGTGTAGTACCGTTAAAACTGTATAATTTTAACTCGTCGAATGTTCATTTAGACGTTGGTTAAATTTAATGAATTTTTATAATATTTTCAATTTATAAATTGAATTAGTTATGTACCTACATTCAGAAAAATATTCGAAATTAAGTATGGGTATTTAAACTTTTTTCATATTCGAAAAATAATGAAATGATAATAAAAAAAATAAAATTAGTCTTAACGATGATAATTTATCAGAAAAATCACGAATCGAAGCCGATCGGTCACTTTTATTATAAAAAAACGATAAAAAAACACCTGTTCAATTTTTTAAATACCATCTATTTTGTAAAACATTTGAATATTGTAAGATTTAAATATTTTGCCCTTAGAAACGATTCGTACAACTTCTCGAGTATTATATGCCTCATTTTTATGATTAATTAAAAAACACTTGAAATTCTATAATATCCGAAAAATCTTATCCCCTATATATAATAGCGGATTTCTGTGTGTGTCCGTGTGTCTCGTTGACGCTCGTGGCTTTAAAATGATCGACCAGTCGATCTCCTATATACATGTATAATTCTTCATGCGTATATGGTCTTTATGCGAATACACATCACGTCTATAATATCATGCTATGAAAGCGTCTCTATTGAATTATGCCATACGTCGATTATTACGCAGTGGAAAAAATA
>JAOXNN020000027.1:3677877-3690428 GCA_028571205.2 Hydropsyche betteni | reverse complement strand
CGGGTAGCCTATATGTCACAAACAAATAACAAATTAACTACTTTGATTTTATTAATTAAATATTAAATATTCAAATCAGGTACACATTTCGGGTTCACATAATTGGCTTTTCACATTTTATCCTTTTCCGTTTCTTAACAAATTCATATCCGACGTTATTAACATCGGGCCTATAAACTAGTACTGCAATAAATATTAAAATGACTTCATACGATGATAATATAATACAAGACAACCTATTCAAGATAATTAACCAATTAAAATAAATCTTCGAACCAAAAACTACAAAAAAATCAATTACAATCATCCAAAAACACCGCGAAATTACGCAACCATCTCAATCAACGACAAATCACAATAGTTCGCGACGACGACGACAAAGCCTCGTTTCGGTTCAAGAGGCTTTCGCGCCAAAAGCGTGAAGGCCGCACCGACTCCGCAATGTCGCAAAGGCTTCTTATATTCTTTTAAGCACTGAGACGAGCACATCGGACGTCAGCATGATGTATGACGGTTTTTGTTTAGTTCTTGTGTTTTTTTTTCAGCTCGAAATAACTGCTTTTGTGCGCGGTAATTGCGACGACGTCAAACGCGGATCCGTTTTCGAGTTGATGCGTCCGTCGTGTTGCATGTTTTCGACGTTGCTGGATAAAAATTGCAATTTGAGATCCGAAATTTGAGATTTTGGATGATGAGTCGAGAAAAAGTTGCGTTTGAGTCTGATTTGATCGAAAAATAAGATTGATTTGATAGTTTATATAAAGAAAGATGTTGATTTCGAACGTATTGTATCTTACTTAGTTACATTGTTAATAAATGGAATCATTTTATTGAATCGTAAACTCAATAAAAAAAATAATAATTAATCGATACGACATTGCGACGTCGAATCTAAAAACTCATACTAACAACCGATCGACTCGTCCGAAAAAATCCGAAGGTTTCCTGTAACAAATAACCGCAATCAATCGGGAAATCTTGACGTGTCTTTTGGTATATTTTTTTCGATTTTCAAAGCTCGCGTGCACTCCCATAATAAACCGCGGTTTTGATGTTCCGATGCAATAAATTAACCGAGCTTTCTGCAGTTTCTGCGGTCTCGCGTGCAAACTCTGGTGCAATTTCTCGACGAGACTGGATCTAAGTTGTACGTGTTCCTTGGGTCGATTGTGCGAAAATCGAAGGAAATAGCAAGACCGAATTTTGCAAGTGAAACTAATAAATTAGAGACGTTTTCGTGTTCTATGAATGAGTTTGTTTGTGGATTTTAAAATGATTTATACTTAAAGTTTTGTAGAAATCGTGCGCAATGTATATTTCGTATTTGAATTTTAACTAAACGAGTTATTGTCAATATAATTAATAGGTTGGTTTTTGAAAAAAGTTGTCATTAATATTTTTGAACTCGTCATTATCAAACGAAGTAACTTTCGAATTAATGAAATTCTGAAATATTAAGTTACCATCCCAGTAAAAATATTAATAGATAAAAAAAATCGATTTGCATTCTGGTAATATTATATATGTAAAATAGAATTGTTGATTTTTAATTATAGTGTTTTTGCATGCT
Organism: Hydropsyche betteni; assembly: GCA_028571205.2. Taxonomy (NCBI): domain Eukaryota; kingdom Metazoa; phylum Arthropoda; class Insecta; order Trichoptera; family Hydropsychidae; genus Hydropsyche; species Hydropsyche betteni. The sequence continues at coordinate 3,688,858 of JAOXNN020000027.1, read as the reverse complement.
ACTATTATATTTGAAATAGAAGTATGCAATTTCAGAAATAGATATCTAAATAAAGTTTTTTCCATACGTGAATTTTTTTCACAATAATGCTTAATCTTAAAGAAATACGCATAATAAAATCACGCAAATAAAATGCAAATTTGGCAATAATAATCCTCATAAAACTTCTCATAAGGAAAATAATTGTATGAATATTATAATATGTCCATTTCGAAGATCTAATGAACATTTTTATGACAAAATATGCAAATCACATCAGTATGCCGACAAAGCAAGAAGCAAACATTCCTGAAAACAACAAAATTACCATAATTTAGAAAAATTCGATAAATAATGCATTCAAACTATTCAGTTTTTTTCCCGTGCATTTTCATTTTGATAACGTGCAGCTGTGCATTTCTAGCACACCCGAATGGTTCCATTCACAAAATTTCCTCATTTAAATTTAAATCTGAAAGTGTCATAATTCAATAGAATATTCGATATGCATGAGGACATTTCGTTTGGTGGCCCGGTTAAGCCAGAGGATCTCAAATAGCGTAGGTTATGAAAGACGGGATTAAACCGAATTAATTTATGTGCATTTGTGCAGACACTGCAAGGATTATCAAATGTATTTTCACTGCATTGTATGCAGATCATAAATTTCATACGTTGTTTTGACTTGTGAATTGAGTAATTTATTAAGAATCTTATAAAATCTCGTAAATTGATGTAATTACCTTATTAAAATTGATTAAAGCTTTTGAGTGAATGAAAAGATCATTAAATTTTATTGATAATAGTTAAATAGCTTATGTATATTGAGACACATTTGTTGCAAATTATTGCATGAACGCTTTCATGTATTTTCAGATAAGACGATATGATTTCATATGCATATTGAATGCACCTCATGTACGAATTCTCGGTACAATATAATCGCGTGGGTCGTAAAGCGTCAAAAATTGCATAAAATATGCGCCGTGTGAACTTTCGATGTGAAACACGAATGCACTTTCATAAATTTAAAATGCGATACCGAGATGTGATTTACGTATCGCAACAAAGGCCAAAAGCCGAACGATTCGCGGATTTGAATAAACGTTTGAAAAAATATAAACGCTCCGTCAGATATGGATCTGAATATTCAGATTCTCGAAACGTATACACTTTCACCGATCAAATCCGAAATTAGCGAGCAAATAGTGCCATGAAAAATGATACGAGTCGAAACTGTTAACCCTCTCCGTTTGCCATGTTGGTTGTATCAAACGTGATAGCATCTGAAATATTATGCGGGCTTTTTGATTCGGTCCATTTAGAATTTCCCGAAGGAAACTCGTTAGTTTGACAAATGCACACGATTTTTTATCGTAATATGGTGTAAGTGCTCGAATCGGAATTTCGTGCTGCGGCCGAACGTCGATCGTATCTAATGAACAGATTAATGAAACAATGGCAAACGTACGCTGTGAATATTTTTGTTTTAATGATGGCCTATTAATCGGAGATCGAAAGGATTTTTTTCACCGCTTCTAAAGCAGCTGCTTGAACTGGTTTCGTATCTCAGTACGCAAAAAATATTTTTAATTAATCGAAATAAGACGAGTTTCAATTCTGATTAAAAAAAATAAATAAAAACGATATACATGTTTATACTAGAACAATAAAAATTCACATTCGAAATCGGCAACACATAACCCACGTCATCGACATCTCATGGGACACGTTGCCCATCACGACAACCTCCATTTACCCATGCCCAATAACCATGCTCTCGCGATTGTTGCGCAACGGTAGGTAACAAACGGAATCGCCGGTAGCCGTTGCGACAGCCACTTTTCGTATCCATTCTTCATTTTTTTCGGATCGAGAACGGTTTTTGCTCTCGTATGAGTCACATGAGTCGGAGATGTTGGGAACGCGGGGTCGCGCTCGGAGCACGATCGTGAAACTCATAGGCACGAATCGGAGTTTGAGAAATGAGTTTGTTGTTACGTGTGCTGATGCTGACGGTCGATTACGTGATTTGGTCTTTGGTGCATTTTTGTTTTGGTCGATATAGTGTTTTGTTTGAACAGTAGGGTAAATTTGGGTATTTCGTTCGAGATGAGCTTTTAATTAAAACTTTCTTTGGTTCACGATACGCGCATCCATATCCAGACCGTGCGGTTTGTTGCTTATCTTCGGTGATCGATGGGAACCGATGTGTCCAATAAGCCTTCAAATCGTTTTCAAGGCTTATAAGTTCAAGGCATATAGATATTTTCAATGAATAAACATTTGTAATTAAATTAAATATTTATTTTATATGAAAGAATTATATCTAGAATAGAAACCGTTAGTCGAAAAATTTCTCATGGTAGTTTTCTCTCAATCAGTAAATATTAGATTTAACGAGATTATTACGAGAGTTATTAAAATTTACTCGATTTCATATATTATTAAAAAAAATTCCTATCAAGTTTTCTTAAAAATATATTATAGCTAAAACTTCAAAATTTTGTTGATTTAACACTTAATAAGAAATTCATTTACCCTCGAATCTGAATTAAAAATAATTATATCATAGGAAATAACCTTAAATCATATTAAGAGAATATAAGACGATGTAAATTACGTGAAAAATGTTTTCTTTTTGACGAAGCATAATTTTATGCAAAATATAAGCGAGGTGCGCATAATGGCGTTAATAAAAAATCGCTTTCTACGCGATAAAAGCGTGAACGAAAACTAAGAAAAAAACATATAACGAATTAACGAGTTCAAGAGCACAACTACTGTTACTTTCGTTCTTACTACGTCCGAAAATTGTTAATTTTATTAAACAAACAAAAATTTCTTAGCATTCAAATAATTATTTAACCTTCGCAGAAGTCACGATCAGTAACATTACGATCCTGAGAGTATTAATAATATTAAAATTTGACATTTGCGATTAGGTCACGTACGCAAGTTCATTCCAAGATCACACTGCATATTGACAGGAAATATAAATATTGATTGAGATGTTGTGACCATTGTGTGCGATAGATTCAAAGATGGACTGTTTCGCATGTTTCGATTACATATGTGTATGAAAATGATGGATTTAATAATCAATCGATGATCAAACGATTCGTATGCTAAAAGCGTAACGTCTTACCATAATACGGATGCATTATGAAGCCATTGAGATTTGCGTATTTGAGAAACATCACGTACCTACTCATATTGCACTCATGGATAAAAGTACTATTGATTCATTGTTTATGTTATAGTGCATAAAAGTTAATGTGTTTCTTAGCAAATTTCCATTGAGTTCATCGAAATTATAATGAGGCTATTGACTATTTAATAATCGTAAATAATGGCTTTCATCGAGAAAACGTGTCGTATGCAAATAATGCACGAACGTGATCATCGTACTGTTACCGGATAAGCGTCCGATTTATTATTTAACACAATCGGTTAAAATTTCAAAAAGGAACTTCCTGTCGCGTGTCAGGAATAAACTGCTAAAAATTTGGCGATCTTTCTAACTGTTAAATCGCGATAACATTGCGACAATTAGGTGGAATAATGTTGCAATTTCGGACACACCATGGGAGGCCGATCGCTACACGAATTTAACGGATTATTTTTTTACGAGTGCCGATAATGGAAATTGACCTGTTTCGTTTAAAATTTGCATGGCACACTAATCGAAATCATGTACAGTATTGTGATATTAAATGGAGGGAACAATGCATGTAGAAATCAATCATTGTACGTTTCCTCAATTAAACTAATAAGTGAAATAATGAAAATTTGATTTTCTCATATTTTTTATGCATTATATAATTCAAGTGATTGTGAAAAACCTTGCAAAATCAACAAAACAACCGCAACCGTATTTTCTATTCGAAGCCAATTTATATATTATGACACATTGCCGTTTTTTGTGTGCAGAAAATTGCGACTACATATGTTACCGAAACACTGTTCGATACGAAAAAATACCACTCGAAAACGAAAAATCTCACAATTTGCAAAGTATAATTAAAATAAAATAGATAAACGATCATGGATCCATCAAAAGATCACGATCTTGTATGATTGCGTTTAACGATCTTTATGTAATCGCAATTATGCGGATCACACAAGAATAAGAGAGATTACACGAGAAAATGGCTACTGCTCTTTTTTCCGATCATGCTTCGATGGATGCAGTCGTGAAAATGAAAAATGGACGGATTTCACTTTCAAAAATCGTATTTGATCGCATGTTAATTAGAATCGAAAGATTACGTATTCGTATCGCGATTTGAATATTATAATATTTCGGCTTCCGGTGGCCCATAGTGATATGCGCAATGTGCTAATGATATCATCGCATTAAAAAGGACGAGTTAACCTTATTTGTGGCGTTTATATATCTTTTGTATTCTCGTCATCGATACAAGTTTTCCGCCTCAGCGGTTAAATGTTCTTGGACCGCAAAAAACGAGCGCAGACAACTCAATGAGAGGACTTCTCGAATATCGCAACAGCTTGGTATTGATACATTTATATTTAAGTACTGTAAGAACCGTTTTATTTCAGAAATATATAAATTTTTGTATTATTAAATACTTATATAAGCCAACTGTTACAAAACACAAGTAGTGTATGATGATGATGAATATGAAAATTGAAAAATTACAATTCATAGTTTACTATATAAATAAATTTTAGGTACATAAATATGCCCCCTTTATTAACCATAAAAAATATAGATTATTTAAAGTTATCAGAATTAATCATGATACGCAATTTGATTATCAATACAAATTTTTCAAAAACCAAAATTAATGTACATAGATTTGAAATTTATTAACCCAGAATTAATCAAAATTAAATTAGCGTCGAATAAACAACTCGATGTTACAAAGCGGAAAACCCGGCTAGGCGCGATAGAACCGTTTCACACGAGAAAATCCCAAAGTTTCCGTTCAAAGTTCCCTCTCGAAAAGTTTTCCAATAAACCGAGATGGATTCCGAGTTGCAATGCGAAATTGTTAACACGCTAGATTCGTATCTTTTGAGTCGTTACGGTTCGCAAACTTTGCTGTTGCATCGTCTGGGCTTATTATGTCATTCGCGGTGACAACTGAGTGCCAATTGGTGGTGAATCCGTACTATTATAGTACCATTTAAATGTTTTGATACGATTGAGTCGTTAAATATGGTTTTAAATATTTTGATACATTCGATTATAATTTATTGAAAGAAATTCATAAAAATGTATTCGTGAAACGTTAAAGATCCTTGCTTTTGTTTAGTTCTGAAAAAATAACATGAATCCTGTGTAATGCATTATCATAAGATAAATATAATTAATCATTTTATAAATCAATTATAAATTCTTTAAACATACTCATGGTAGATACATTATTAATTATGAATTTACTTTGGAAAGCATATAGCGTATAATTATGTTTACGTATCGCAATGATAATATGTAATTAAAGTATTAAATACTTAAGTGTTTAATGTCTCAATCTATATTCGGTCAAAAAGGTAATTAAAAAGAAAGAAAAGCATTTTCAGCGTGCCACAGATTTACGTAACGAAAAACTTTTGCATTGAAAACGAAATTGTGCAACGGATTCTTTGGTTCGATAACGATCATCGTCCGAGATGACAGTAAAACGTTTAAAAGCTGAAAAATAACTATAATTATGATTACAAGAATGGAGGCAAGTAAAAAAACATATTGTTAACAACCACAGAGTTGGTTCCGCGTGCGATTGTCAACGACGAGCAATAATCGCCGAGCGAGTTGCGCTCTCAACTCGCAATCTAAAACCCATCACACGAAACTTACATCATTTCGGATGTAAAAATGTAGAGGAAAAAATAAAATAAAAATCGTATTATGGTTGGCCGAGGTTTTTAGATGTAAATTGCGTGAATTGAAACTGTCTTTGCGAGGAAACGCGTGGCGGAACTAACGAGTGACTTAGCGGCATATACGATCTGTATAGTCTAATTTTTAAAACAATATTTTAGTCTTTATATTAAAAAATGTTATCTTTTAGTATTTTTGTGGTTCTGAAATTATTATTATGTAAATTATTTGATAATATTATCATTTAAAATAGAGTTAATTGCTCATTATGTTTTGTATTTTTGTTGAAATTCGCTAATCGTATGAATATACGATTCTCATGTGCTAAAAATAAATGTGGAAAATTATGAAACGAAACTTTTATTAGATGTTTGTTTACGCAGCGTAACGATCGTGAGAATCAAACGATACGCAGTTCAACGATGAAATTTCATATCGTCTAAATTATTTTCTATCTTTCCGCAAACAATCGCATTTAATTCGTCCGAAATTTCATTTTGCGACACCTCCGCCGAACCGATGAACGTCGTTAGAGATCAAACCGATATTTTTTTATACTATTCTTTGTGTGCTTTCGTTTATAATGCGAAAATTATAGGAAAGCGAAATTTTTCCATAGAAAAAAGTAGCACCGGCTCGAATATATAAGCCCCATCTCGTACGTGTATGAAGAAATTGCATGATATTTATAATATTTTGCGCGGTCGATTCGACCTCAAAATGGATCCAATTATGTGAAATAAAAACCATATTTCATTTTGACGCAAGACGAGAAAGTGCGATGAGCGTTTACTGAAGTATTGGCCATCTGAAGTTATAGACAACTCACATAAAATTCAAATATCCGATTTCAAAAAGAAACACAATTTCTTTCAAAGTCCAACACATTCGATTAACGGACTCCAATAACTAGACAAAAATTCAATTACAATTTCGCACCAAACAAAATGGCATAATGATTACGCACAATATTTCCGCACAACACTTTTGCAAAACGTATATCCACTATCGTTTTATTACAGATCCGGTCTCCAGTGTCACTTTTCGCCCTTCGGGCGGTGTATATTATATATCGGCAGCAGTGTTGATTTACAATTTGCCGCGAAATGGCTCTAAAATCATAGGACGTTGGAGATTTCTATAAGAGAAGGTCGGCCGTAATAAAATGTATGTAATTTACAAAGCGGGCACGAGCCCGAAACAGATATCGAACTTTAGATATCCGAAGAAAGCGACGGGCGTGTGTTGTATCTGCGTAAATTTATACCTCGGATATACTATTGCTTCTCAATGTCGAGAAAATGGATCATATGTTAAGATTAATATATTTTATATGTGAAGATAATATGTGTATAATAAATTTCAAAAAAATTTCTTAATGAATGTCGAAGTTAAGCGACACTTGATGCAGTAAGTAAATATGGCCGCTTAAAGTTGATCTAAGGCGAGACTATTAATGATTAAGGTTTTAATGTATAGATACAATTTCACTATAATATATATAAAATATACATACACTGAATTTGAATTGATCGCATTTTTATATTTGCTTACATAGTAATAGTTCAATCGGAATCGATTCGATACAGTAGAAATGAAATGAACAAGTCACACCATATGCGAATCAAAAGTATCTCCAAATTTATACGAGACCCACTAAAAAATAATTATTATTTTGCAAAAATCTAGGTCAGGGATTATTACGGTAGCTTTTCTAACATTTTCTTCGAATCCATTATAATGTTTTACGATATTCAACCGACATTTTCACGAGCTGACACACAATAGAATAAGCTTTTCAAACGCTCTGAGAAACTGCGATTCTTTTACGATACATTGTGTATATGTGCGAAGGAAACTATGTGCAGTATGGACAAAGGTGTTTCTATGGGTTGTTGAACTCGTAGGCTCGGTCAAGCCGATAAGATTACTAGGAATGGATGGAAAACCCTTTTTTCTCAATTTTTAAGGTTTTCTGTGAGTTTTTTTTTATTCCGAAAGATGTTGATAGTGCAAAAGTTGCATTTTAGCAGGCAAGAGTTGATATTAAGAGTAAAAATGTCACTTTCAAATGGAAACTCGGCTCGTCAACCTCAATGAGGGCAAATTTTTTGTTGACAGTATTCATAATATTCATACGATGCAGTTTGTTCTGCGTTATGGAAAATTTTCTTATTTAATGTTGCAAAATCATGCGATATCTTTCCATATGCACGTTACATAAATGGAAAAACTTAATTATTGTTTTTTTATTGGCTTTACAAATATTTCAATCAATTGGAAACTTAACAAATGTTGCATAATTCATGTTGTTGATCTATGAATAAAAATTACCATTTATAAATATCCATCAAAATAATGTCAATGACATGAACTTACACGTGTGTCTACAAATAATTGTAGCGGTAAACGTAAAATTACTTAATACATTTACATAATTAATTAATTAAATACGGTTTCTTTGAAGTTGAAAAGCTAATTAATCTATAAACAACCATTTAAATATTCATATAAAGACAAATTAGTATAAAACATGGACATTTAACATGGCAAGACAGGCCATAAGAGAACACTTGTGAAACCTAGATATACCCGTAAGGCCGTAAAATATTAAAATGGCCATTCGATAAATTGGGAAAATTTAAAGTTAACGAATTTAATTAAGAAGAAGTGCAAAATATGCTGAATGAAATTTGTTCAAGATTAAAAAATTGTAAGTCATCGAACATTACAAGAACAAATGATTGAAAATTTATTTGAAGTATTTTAATCATATATGACAGCTGTTACATTTAACACGTGCTAATAGAAAAATGTAAACAAAAATAAATTTCTATAAAAACCTCGAACTTAAAAAAACACTTAAACAAACAAAACACACGCGCCCATAGAAAAAAAAAACGTATAACGAGAAACGCCGCACGCACAATCGTATCATTTTCGACGCAAAATTGAAGAGAAAATCGTCGAATACAAAAAAAAAACGCACAAAAGAAAAACAATGGCGTATTATGATAACTGGATGTGTGCCGATCAAATTGGCGTGTCGCAGTTTCCCAACGACGTATCGAAGAAACGAAAATGGGCTCGCTAATAAAACCCGGCCTAAATTGGCGAACTGAACCGAAAGATGTGGAAGAACAAAAAAATGACAAAAGTAACAGTTTGTCAATTGGACATTTCTCAACGGTGGGCGTCGAGTGTAAGAATGTGCGAGAAAATGTAGCTTTTTGTATCAAGCGGCTTTGCGCAATTGCTTTTTTGTTCGATTGTTTTGTTTAGTGTTGCTTTATGGTTTGAGTCTTTCAAATTTTTGTATATGTGTTGTTTAAATTTAAAATCGTCGGAAAATGTATGGATCGATCAGCGTGCGATACGGATCGGTTATCGAGTTGTTTTTCCATAAAAGGAACGAGCAATTAACCGTAAAATATTTTTGGCGGAATGCTTTTATCTTATTCGATGAATCTAGATTCGAGCAATAAATAAAATATGGAGACTTTCGCGCGAAAAAAATGTATTTTTTATAAAAAAAAATAAATAAAACCGACATCAAGAAAGTGTCACGCGGAAAGGTACGCCGTATGTAATTACTTCTCAGAAGCTTTCCAATTAAAACGACGTTATAAAATTACAAACCATACAAATTTTAAACAAAACATCATAATGACGCTCATTTTTAATTTTACAATAAAATCAAAAAGACACCGAAAACAACGATGTATTCTGGATTAAAAAAAAAAACTGTAGACATAATCTTATGCATTTCCACCCGAATTTCTCTACGAAATCCATCCGAAAACCCTCAAAACCGAAAACACAATCAGCCCACACATTTCGTCCGTTTTACACGAATAGAAAACGAAACTAGTCTGATGCGGTCGCACACAAAGAGAGATCGTGACGCGAATGTGGCACACGGAAGACCCTCGTGGCGACAATGAGAATGTATGTCGGTTTTGCACACTCCACAAAACGCAAAATGGCGAAAAAAGCGCGAAGAAAGCACACGCAGCCCGAAAAGCGGCGTACAACAATAATATGTCGACAATGAACGCGGCGAAGCGGGGCTAAGGCGGTCATCGAATTGGTCGCGGACCGCTCTGACATCGATACACATGTTCGGTTTCGGTTTTGGTCTCGTGGTGGATTGTTGTTGGTGATTGCCCTTGGGTTTTGTTGATGGTGGGTTTGTGTGAAAGTGATATTGTTAGGTGCACCCTTTGTTTTGTTGCAGCGAACCGGCCTTGTTGGGTTTTAATAATATAATAGTGGGAGAAATTTTGAGGGCTATTAATATGGCAATGATCCGTTCGCCTGATTTGTATTATACTAGTGGTAGTACCCGGCGTTGTTTGGGAGTTGAATTTTAAATCAAATTATTTTTTTAATTTAAATTCATTAAACAACAGCATAAAGCAGGCCGAGTATTGTCGTGTACTATTATTGGGGAGCATTTTTTTGCGGAACGTCCCGTTTTGGGTTCTGGGAAATATGGTCACCCTATTTTGATGGTACAAAAATCTTATCGACAAAAAAATATATTTTTTATATGGGTGTGGAATATTTTTTTGTGGACTGTCCTGTTTTGGGTTCTGGGGAATATGGTCACCCTATTTTAATGATACCACAACATTCTCGATAACAAAACACATATATATGCCAATTTTTGTGGTGATCGGTTGAACGGTGTTGGAGTGAAACGGCATCAAACAAATATACAATCATCCATTTTTATATATTTATATACATTTTTTACTTTTAAAACTACCATTCGTATTGATACTATAATAATATTCGTGTAAAAAAATTACATGGAAAGAATCACTAAATGACAATAATCCGTTCACCGTTTTGTTGCACTGGATCAGCTTTCAATTGGTTGGTTTTTGATAATACTAGGAGAAAATTTGAATACCAGTAATATTTATTAAGAGTTTTTTTATATTATAATAGCCTTAATGTAAAATCAAAATAAATTTTATATTAAATTTTTGGTTGATATTGAAAATTAAATATAATATTCGGATACGAATATTACCGAGAAAAAATTGAAAAAAAAAGATTCTTTCAGATAGGAAAAATCACCAAACCGTTACATAAAATAATCTCGTGTCTCCAGATGCGTTACATTAAAATGTAGTAAAA
>JAOXNN020000027.1:3651646-3677777 GCA_028571205.2 Hydropsyche betteni | reverse complement strand
TGGATTGTTGTTGGTGATTGCCCTTGGGTTTTGTTGATGGTGGGTTTGTGTGAAAGTGATATTGTTAGGTGCACCCTGTGTTTTGTGGCAGTGAACCGGCCTTGTTGGGTTTTAATAATATAATAGTGAGAGAAATTTTGAGGGCTATTAATATGGCAATAATCCGTTCGCTTGATTTGTATTATACTAGTGGTAGTGCCCGGCGTTGTTCGGGAGTTAAATTTTAAATCAAATTATTTTTTTAATTTAAATTCATTAAAACAACAGCATAAAGCAGACCGAGTATTGTTGTGTATTATTATTGGGGAGCATTTTTTTGCGGAACGTCCCGTTTTGGGTTCTGGGAAATATGGTCACCCTATTTTGATGATACCACAACATTCTCGACAACAAAACACATATACATGCTAATTTTTGTGGCGATCGGTTGAGCGCTGTTGGAGTGAAACGGCATCAAACAAACAAACAAACAAATATACAATCATCCATTTTTATATATTTATATACATTTTTAACTTTTAAAACTACCATTCGTATTGATACTAATAACCCTGAAAAAAAATTACATGGAAAGAATCACTAAATTACAATAATCTGTTCACCGTTTTGTTGCACTGGGTCAGCTTTCAATTGGTCGGTTTTTGATAATACTAGAAGAAATTTTGAATACCTACTAGTAATATTTATTAAGAGTTTTTTTTTATAATAGCCTTAATGTAAAATCAAAATAGATTTGATATTAAATTTTTGGTTAATATTGAAAATTAAATATAATATTCGGATACAAATATTCCCGAGAAAAAAATTGGAAAAAAAGATTCTTCCAGATAGGAAAAATCACCAAACCGTTACATAAAATAATCTCGTGTCTCCAGATGCGTTACATTAAAATGTAGTAAAATTAAGTTAAAAGTTAAAATTTATATTCGAAACAAGATAAATTTCAAAGATCATTCAATTAAATGGTTGAATTGATATCTATAAATATAGACAAATATGTATACCAGAATTTGAGTTGCCTCGTCAAAAAGATAAAATCGATACAAGTTTACTTGACGACTATTATTGACTTGGCTTTATCAGATTCTAAGAACACTGTACAAAACTATAAAAAATTAAAAAATACAAAACAATCAACACACATAATTTAAAATAAAATCGCAAATCTTTTTCCGAATTAAACCGCCGACCACGGTTAAAAATGAAGGCTATTAACACGCATACGAGGCTTTTCTTTATGCGCAAATTGGTTTTCAACCCGAATTAAAATTTCGCAAAATGACGAAAGCTTTCAGTATAAATTCGGAAAGCTGTCGATCGAAGAACGGAGAAAGTGCCACGATGAAAACGACCGGTTCCCGCCAATCGATCGAATATTGGATAAAGTGCATGCGAATGCATGTGTGTGTGCAATTTGCAAATTTCATCGTTTGTTGCTGTGGGAGTGATTGTGTAATTCGGTTTGACGCAATCGGGGATTTTTTCATTAATCGGGCAGATTAGTTTTTTTGAGGCGGATTGCATCAATGCGGGAAATTTTGCATAAATATGCTCAGTTTTAATTTAGGTCATCGTTGCAAAAAATGTACTTTGATAATTATTTTTTTGTGCGATTGGTAAAGTGATTTTTATAATAAAAAACAAATCGAACGATTCGAATTCGTGAAAAGTATGTTTAATTTTTATAAAACGAGGTCGCAATTATTTAAACCTTTTCAGATCGAATTCACCGCAACAAATGATGTATTTTTAACAAACAATGTTGAAAAAGCAATTCTAATTTGAATAACGAGAACATAAATGACGTTAATAAATGCCGATTTGACGCTTCTTTGTAGTGTAACATCCGATCGAGTTAAATACACTAAAAAGTACCATTAAAATACATTCTATCAAATAGACACGTTCTATTTTCAAATCAAAGATTATTCGATACATTTTATACAAATCTTCAAAAAAGAATGATTATATAGTATTAAAATAACAAATTTCTACGTGAGTGTCTCGATTGCGAATTAAGACATTATATACGATCCGAAGATTCTGCAATTCTGGCAAACTGAACTGGAAATTATTTCGGAAGGACTGAACTGGACTCTGGAAAGTCTCCAAAGTTAGTGTCTCGATCGAGACGGGAATGCGTTGGTAGAATTGAGTTCAACTGCATTCTCGACGTCTCTATATCGCGATATAAACGATTATTACATTATTTATATTTCAAAGATCTGCAAAGCGCAATAAAAATATGCGATATGCATGTACGTTACGTACTTTATGAGTTTAACAAGACTTATCTGATCACAGCTGCATATCTGCATTGTCTAGAAACACTTAAATTTAAAGATGATATGAACTTAAATATGAAGCTATGGTCGTTCGGAAATAACTATTATATGAAGGTTCGATTGTCGAAGAGGTGGTGTGAAATTGAGGTTGTGTAGGAGTTGTCATCTGGTGTGGTCAAGGGCCTTGTCGAGGTCTTCAATGACAGTTGTGTAATTAAAAAAATGTTCTCTGACTGTCGGCCTTTACATGTTTGCTGTTGACCGATTGTTTCAGTTTTATGGTGCTAAGGTAAGATAATGCGTTTTTTATAGCCGGTTGTAATTAAAAGGAATATGATATTGAATAATAAAAAGAGGGTAAAGTAGTAAATTTTATATGTCGAATTTATGGTTTTTAATACATAATATATTCATTTAATATTCAGAATATTGATTTCATTAATTAGTAGTAAAATCAATCTTCTCGGTTTATTTTTTCCATAGTCCTTGATTGGAAGGAAGATTGAAAAGATATGCCAACAGTAGGTGGCAAATAAGGATGTAAGATCGTTTCGTGATATATTCAAGAAGATTTATAAGAATTATGAAACGTGATATCAATCTTTCTATTTTCGATTCGATTATGTCGATGGAAATACCTTTCACGTTGAATACGGAGAGTGTAAGGATATATAAAGTTTCAATACGTATAAAAGTTTCGCAGACTTTTCAAAATAAAATCGATATGTCGAGACACACGCTTTCGTGAATGTTAAAAAGGACATTCACGTGCAAGAAATTTTCAACTTATTTACGTGTTATTAACGTCAAACCTGTCAGTGAAAATACTTCAATGTCGTCAGCTTTCAATATGAACAAAATACAAGTACAATACATAGTGTACGTAATATTGAAATCATATAATATTTAGTGTATTTTAAAAATCACATTAAGTTTTGATGATTTATAACATATTTTTACTGCCCGAATGGTGGGTTAGTATTAAAATGCTGTAACATTAGTTAATTTTGTATATGCGGAATTTATTTTTTAATTGATTTAAATTTTATATGTATCATACCAATAAATACATTTTTCATTCAAACTTTATTCATCGAAAATATTTTTTTATAAACCAAACCAGGCAATAATCAAAAGTAAAAGTGCACAAAAACGAATAAAACTCCTTCAACTTTTACTCTAAACACATTTTGATAACAGTTCAATACAAATATTGATTCAAAAAACTATCATAACGAACAAGAATCAATTTGCAAAACAGCATTTTTTCGAATCGGTCAAACCGAATGCACTTTAATAACAACGATCAATTCTACGAACGTTAACATTTCTAAACGACATTACGTTAAATACTCGGCTGAGCAATCGTCGTTGTACAAACAAGATATCTCGAAGAATCGATTACTTCTCACGAAGGCACCCAACAGTGAGAGCTGACCATGGCCATGATTGGCAACGACACTTTTTCCCCATGAGAAGACCGTTAAGATTGATTATGGCGAATTCGCCGTAATTAAAAATGCATGTCACTCGCGGATGGTTCAATCCGGGCATTGCTCACGTTTCATTGAATAAATTATGATAATTGGAAAAGAAATTTAATTTCGATTTTGTTCAATCCATTCTTATCATAGAGGTTAAGCAATATGATTGGATATAATATTGTTTGATTCGCACAATAATATACGCGTCATATGATGATTTATGAGTGAAATTTCATATTTGAATCAAGGGCTCGTTTGTGACGATTTAATGGCGATACTTCTCACGTTCAATTATTCGAGCAAACATTTCAATTTCCAGCGATTTCTATGCGATAGCTTAATGCATATAATAAATAAGATGATCGTTGCCATGATTTTTTTATACACTTTTGACGTATCGTTGTAACGACATGCGTAACGAGCGTAAAAGGTAATATTCGCTAGGCACGCAACGAATATCCGACTCGAAACAATAACGTAATTATTTAAATAAACACAAAAAACGGACATGTTTATATACACATGCGTTTTTACCGGTCTTTCTATAGCCTTTCACCTGATTTAATAAATCATCGTTTTTTCAAACGTTTTGTTTACCTCGTGGTCGAGACGAAGAAAGTTTAGCGCGAAGAGAACGAATTGGGTGCTCATTAATCAGTTTAACTTCGAACGATCGTTATTCTGAAATTAATAAAAAGTTAATACGGGATCTGATAAATACGTGAATATAAGTAGATTAAAGATTGGAACAAAAGAGAAAAGTCGTTAGGTCCTCATATGTGCGAATCTCGTCGTCGTCCATCATCGTTATCAATCTAAATTACTTTCTCGACTAGAATTAATCTTATCATTGGACAGTTGATAATAAGACTTGATTTATCAGTAATTTTTCAAATAAAAAGTATACCATAGTTTCATTTACAATTGAGTATTTATATAGAAAACGTGTCGCAGAAATATAAAAAGAATGTAAAAGGTGCCTAGTTCTTCGTATACGTATTAAACATTAAACGAGAATGGAACAGTTAAATTAAATTTTACAACATCTTTAGATTATATCCATAAATATGTGAATACGAAACGAACATCAATTAGAGACAACATTCACTGACTTTCTAGGGTCATGCCGAAAATCGCACCTACTCCGGAAACTCCACGCAAATAAAGCACTTTATAACCATACAAGTTTTATTGACTGCAAACTAACGACTTTTCGCACAGCAAAAAGCTACCATCCCGGGTCACAACGAGTAGTTCTCCGGACTTTCGACGGTAAATTTTCTAATCGCGAACGGTGAAACAATGTGGTACAAGTGCATCGTAAATCTGTATCTTTGAAAATTCACTGTTTATTACAGTTCGGTTTTGCATGGTGACGCTTTCGCACGTGATTTGCGGTCGTTGCGGATGGATTCAGATTTATTTATTCAATGATGGTCGTATTGTTTTATAAAAGTTTATATAAGGTTTATTCGTCGTGAATTGTAAAGGCTATTTCATTATATTCAATCTTTTTAACCTTTCTGATGTTCGGTTACAGCAAAAAATTACATTTTCTTTGAACAGGAATCGGTACGTTTAATCATATTGAAATATTATACAATGTCTTTACATCAACCGTTTTTAAATAAAATTTTTTTCAAAAGATCACCAATACCAGACTAGACCGTTTAACCGATCGAATTTCTACAATTCGTGAACGATATAGTTTAGAAATGAATCGCTCCACCATTTTTGTTCGTTTACATCCACGCGGCCGTCACAAATCGTCACGCATTGTTGGTTCGCGCCATTTTCACTTTCTGATAACTTTTCAGGTTGTGTTTTGTTTGTTTGCAGCTCGTCGACTACAAAGATGCCGAGAGTGTCTTCCAAATCGAAAAGTTGCAGATTAGTAATGAGAAAAAATGGACGATGGCGTCACCGAGTCACGAACGACCCCACAGAACCAAGGTGATGGTTGTCCGAATTGGTCGAATTATTAAATATTCTTTGAATCAATTGAATGTTATACGATTTGTTTCGGATAGAAATCGCACTATGGCAAATTAACACGGTCTACCATATCTAACAATATTTATCTACAGTTCGATTGAAATTTAGAAAGAATTTTCAATGAGAACTTTCCCTGAATTTTTAAAGACTGAGTCGTTTTCCTTATAATTCAGAGATAGTTTTCGTATTATAGGAATTTTAAAGTACATACAGCAATGAAGATAAACCTTCTTATAAGAGAAATATTATAAATATTACAAGGAAACAAAATATTAAAAAAATTCAATCCGCAACGCTATGATCTTCCTGAAATAAAGCATATTGAATTTGCGATTTTCATCATTTTTCACGCGTTTTCAACCGCTAAAATGCCGATTCACCGAAATAGTACAATTTCAAAACATTACCTAACATTCATGATGAGAAAAAAATAAGATTTTCCCGTCGAGTTAACACGCCTTGGCCCAATAGATGAGTGAGCCACGACCGCAAGATTCAAGGCGAAAACCGACCGATCGATACCTTCGAGATCTATCCGCGAATCTTCCGACATGCCTGAAAGTTTAACAACCTCATACGAAAGTATGAGAACCGTTAATTTGGCGAGCGCGGGAAAAAAACCTCCGGGTTTGTTAGCCTTAATTTATTATTGTTTATCAAGCGAAAAGAATGGACGCTCGGCCTTAAAGTATCGCAATTACAACGCGTACTGTTGCCGCCAATTTTTTTGTGTTCGCTGATTAAATAAGGAAAAAATCAACGGTTAGTTTCCATTTGAACCGTTGAAAATCTAAAAACGGAAACGAGACATTTCAATACTCGAAATGTGAATTTATTCTAATGCAAAAAGGCTGCTGAAAATAAATTTTAGTTAAAGTGAAAAAATTGAATGTAACTCGGAACGCTTTTATATTTGTAAATCGGATCAAATAGATCTATAGATCACGGCCGCTATGTGAACGGTTCCTCAGAGGATATTGACTTTTCAACCTCGCCTAATTTGAATTCGAAATCATTTTCACGATCCAGGACAAGGTTTACCCGGGTTGTGAATTTTGCGACCTCAAACAAGTCGATAACATGCATAATAGTTCACCTGCTTGCAACGGAAGACTTTCACTCGATCGAATCGATTTATCAGATACATAAGCAACCTTTAGATATTTCAATACTTCCATGCCGAATTTTCGGAACATCCTATACTAGATAACATCGTTAGTATCATGAAAGCGACTCACTGCGCATCCACGTATATACTATGGATTAGGTCGATGCACCGCACTGCAGTAAAACTCACTGAAATTAATTTTGAACCGTCAAAGTGTTCCAATGGACTGAAAAAATGAATATTCCTAATTTTGAGAGTTTAGTCATTTTTTGTTCCGTTTGTCGGTCGTCAAACGATCGTCACAATGGGATATTAGTTGCTGACGTGCAATTAGTGGATCTTAAGTTCAAATGTTAGAATAGAATTTTTTGCATATAATAATTGCGCCTAAATGATACTAAGACACGAATACGTTTAAGGAAGATTTAACGAGCTTAAAAAAATTGCGCACTAAGCGAATCGTTATAGCTGCGGCGTTTAATTTGAATCGTATAAATTATGTGATTTTTTAAATTTTACATGTTCCAATAATTATAACGGAATAAGACTTCAATACAGAGATACCGAGTATCGAATTATATGAATGAAGCTGGTAGCGCCGATATCTGATTTCCGCGAATATCCAATTGCATATAAATCTAATTGAAGTCGTATAATTTATATGTGACAAAGCGAAATCGATGAGAGACTATAATAGTTTTTTTTTTTCATTTAATAAATAACGTTATTTATGATGTAAAAGCAGTAAAAGTTAGTGGCGAATATGATATTATGCCATATAAATTTATTACAGATGATTAAGTGCTAGACGAAAGTTTCCTTTTCGTTTATTTTTTTTTATTGTTACTGGGCATGATTCATGTTTATTGATAAGCTTGTCAATAGATAATAGCGTATTAATGACTAGTAAGAACGCACATGTGGTCGAATAAACACTTCCATCGCATATTAATAATCACATGTTGCCTGATTGATTTCTTGTCGTGTATTCGAGTATTGAATCTCACCTGCGAAATTAATCTAAAAGAAAAGTTGATATATTGGATAACATTTAAGTTTTCGAAGTTTTAGCAAAATTTAAAGTATGTCCGAATTTCGTACAAACTCAAACGAGATGAAATCGTATTACGTACGTGTGTGTTCGCAAAGTTCGTTCAACATTTAATGTTTTGTAATGGAAATCGTGCTTCATACTTCGTGTTGCGGATGATTTGTATAGCTCGACTCGCAGAAACGAACAAACGTTTGCCGTCACGCAGAAGAAAATAACACATTTGGAAAAATAATACAAAAAAATTGGGCAAATTTGAGCGTATGAACGCCGCGCTACATCAAATCTCAATCGTAGGAAAAAAATTTAAGTGATAAAATTCGATATTCGATATTGAAATGGATATCGTTAAATGTGACAGGTCGGTGTGAAATCCTGTCAGATTGATCTGTTAAAGGTGTCGTGTTATGATAGTTAATTTGATATTTAAAAAAAGTATATATATTTTAATTGAGATCAATGAATGGTTATTTTACAACGATTAGTATGAAAGTTGTTCTAGAACACGTGGAAAATTCTAAAATATCGAACGAGACACATATGCGGAAATTGCAAATTAGTAAAATAAAATTAATAGCGTGCCATATAAGTAAGGACACTGATTTAGCTTAAATGTTTATTTCGGACGTTAATAAAGAACGAGTTTTTTTAATAAATTATCTGATTAAAATAACTCTGTTGAAAAATACTACGTTTAGCATTTTGAATTGTTTTAATATTTTATCAGAAACGAAAGGTTGATTAGTCTATATTATTTAATTATTTAATTTAATACGCCCATACATCAAATCAAAATAAAAAATAAATAAATTGAGGGTTTCCGATGCATGAACGGTTTAAATCGTCTACCTGCTGCCGGCGTTCATTTTTTTGTTTTTATCATTTTCTAATCGCTTTTGTTTACAGCACACATAAAACACAACAATCACATACATACAAGATTTCATATCGAATACTCACACAAACTCGGAAGACGATACAGCAAAAAGCCGATATACTCCTCGAAAAAAAAATATATACTCGTTTGACAAGTCACAGAAGAAAAGTACACCAAACACTAGCTTAAATCATTTTCGTCACATTTTCCACAAGCAGAACACGCATGCGAAATCCGCCGTCACATTTTTTTTTTCAAATTATCAAATTACAAAATGTTCTTATTCCTCGGCAGCGTGGCTTCCCTTTTCGGCGGATACTGCGGCCGCCGCGGGTCGTTCGAAAAAACGAAAATTTTCGAATGCAAAAAAACGGCGGAAGATGGGTCGGCCGGACCGAAAGGCCCAAAAAAAGACGACAGTGAGCGAGTTAGGAAAAAAAAATCGTTTCCGGACGAGGCGACCTTTCCTCACCGCGGTCGAATGTAAACTGAACTCTGGCGAGACATGCTGCTCGATCTGTGGCTGTACCGGTTTTTATGGGGGCGCCTGTAGTCGCGTCGGATGCAATTCTCGTTACTTATATGTAGAGAGGATTGCATAAAGATTTGTTCAGGGGTTGCGATTCGATTGATAATTGGGGTTTTTATGCGGATTTGGAAAATGTGTGTATTTATCGCCTATATAAATAACGGATTTCTCTCTCTGTGTGTGTGTGTGTGTGTGTGTGTGTGTGTGTGTGTGTGTGTGTGTGTGTGTCTGTTCGATGACGCTCGAGACTTTAAAATGATCGACCCGTCGATACGATCGTTTTTTCGAATTAAAAAATCGCAGTCGTCCGGGATTTGAACCCAGGATGTTTATTACCTACTAACTACTGGCTTTGCTTGTATGACGTCTGGTGACAATAAAAAATGAACAATTTTGATTTTATTAATTAAATATTCAAATCGGGTACGGGCATCGACTTTAAAATAAACACATACACATCCCAATGTTATTAATATCGGGCTTATATACTAGTATTATATAATATGTTAAATATTCAGTTCAAACGTGAAAAGGTTATCTTTTCAGGTTAATAAATTAATTTAATCGAGGGGAATCCTCGAAATATTACGCAATCACTCTCACAAATAAATGAGCGATAAAAATTATTAAAAATAAAACATTGTAGAACGAGCACTGATTGTGAGTGCGCCATATTTTTAATCTTATGCGCACTTTTTTACAATCTAAATACTGGTCTAAGCAAATATACATAAATATGCAGAAATTTTACACTACCTAATTATCGCCACTTGTCAAAAGCAAACCAAATAAAGTAAAACAGTAATTATAGTTTTGACACATATTGCATATAAATACTGAATAAATAGACGATTTAATAAAAGTATTAAGATAAAAAAAAAGTCTTCTAAACCAGTCATCGGCAACCTATTACCCGCGGGTTACCATTTGACCCATTTTACAATTTAGAATGATCCACCGGATTGATTATTAATTATTTTCTCTATAAATTTATAAGATTATTCATTAAAAACCAGGGCTTTGGAGCAGAGCAAGATCAGGAATGTAGAGCAGTCGAAACAATGAGTTTTTGTTTACAAATAACTTACATTATATGCCATTTTATTTAATAAAATCATTGAATAATGTATGCTATCCTATTTTTGTCTGTGCAATTGTATAAAAATTTTGCAAATGAATTATATTCATATTTAGGGCCGTAGAGAGAAATTCCGGGTTCGAAAAAATTTTCTTGTGTGTGTCCAATGTTTTTCACAAATAGTTGTACATTTACAAAAACGATTTTTCTAAAAAAAAAATACAATTATAAAAATCGACTATTCCAAAAATCAACAAAAAGTATTCTAAAAAAAAAAAATTCAAAATAAGTGACGGGCCTTCAAAATAGCTCGGGTCTTGGGAATTTACTCCCTCTAATTTAAAATTAGTTTAAAATTTTCATAAATATTCTAATATAAATCAAAATTCATCACTACTTGGTAAACGACAATTATAAAAACACCACAGCACACTTTATTCATCATCACCTATGATTATTATAATTTTATCGACCTTTAACGAACAAATTCGTTGCTAGTACAGAATCTTCATAGCTAAATCGAATAAAATCGAACAAAGAGTTGCCAGAACGAATACAAATCAAACACGAATAAAATTGATAAAACTTATTTAAAATTCACACAATTCCGACAAAATAATAAACAAACGTTTTGCGATAATTCAACGAGAGTGGGAAGGTGTCAAAGGGGACTTTCGTGTATTTCTATATAAATGGAAACACTTGCCGAGTTGATGTTCAATACAGAATGGCCCAACAGTTCGGTTGTGCCTTTTTGATGAAGATGGTGGTGCTCCAACTCTTGGTGGTGACTGCTTTGGTCTTCGAAGGAGCCTTTGCTGGTGTCGTGAAGAAGGGTAAAACTTTTCTGATTGATTATCATAATATTAAGTTTTTTTATTAAAATTCTTTTGAAGTAAATCGAATGTTTGGGAAGTATTTTTTATTCGCAAAATTAAAAAATATATTTTCAAGTAGGGGAGACTTGTCCAATATCGTGATACTAAGCGCCATTGTATTGTGTTCTATTGTAAAACTAGTAAATAGGCCCGATGTTTATAACATCGGTTGTGGATTTTTTAAGAAACGGAAAACGATAAAATGTGAAAAACCGATTGTGTGAACCCGAAATGTGTACCCGATTTGAATATTTACTATTTAATTAATAAAATCAATATGGTTCATTTGTTATTTGTTTGTGACATATAGGCAGTGTGACACGAGCGTCATCGAACAGACACACAGACGAACGAACACACAGAAATCCGCTATTATATATAGGGGATAGTTAAAACAAAGTTTACAATCATAAAGCATCAACCTTCTTTTTCATCGAACCATTATTAAAATCGGGCCTCGGGAACCTATGACCCACGGGTCACTAAGTGACACATTACATTAATTATTAATTATTTTCTCAGTAAAATCCCCTATATATCCCCTATATATAATCACGGATTTCTGTGTGTGTGTGTGTGTCTGTTCGAATGATGCTCGCGACTTTATAAAGTATAAAATAAAATTATTCTAATATGGTTTGTATGCGTATACAGTTAACGTCTATAATATGATGCTTATTACTTACTAACTACGCGAGTTCTAATGCATTCCAATTTAGCCTGTATGTCCATTAAAATAACTGCTATAATCGCTACACTATTTACAAAACATTTTCGCCTGCTCTATAGAAAAGTTCGAAAATCGACAATGACAAATGAACTATTTTGATTTTATTGATTAAATATTGAATATTCAAATCGTGTACACATTTCGAGTTCACACAATCTGGTTTTCACATTTTATCGTTTTCCGTTTCTTAAAAAATCCACAGCTGATGTTATTAACATCGGGCCTATTTACTATTTATAATAATATCCGCTAAAAACTGTTTCAAAATATACCTACTGACCCAAAACACTTCATAAGAGTCACATTTTGGTTGCTTCTGACCCACAGCTGCCAAAACCTGATTTAGATGATGTAATTCATTACTAATTTTATGTGACATCTCCTTAAATGATCGAATTTGAGACGTCTAATTCCGTGATAGTGTTCGTGTAACTCCTTGATAGTATACTTAATTTTGAGATGATAATAATAAAAAGATCAACACTGAAATGTTATGTAGAAGATTTACCATTAACAATATTCTTTCAATATAACTGGTGATTTTATTAAAATATAATACTTTTCATAGTTTCAATGAAAGCATAAGTAAATGAAAAAAAAAAATAACAATTTTTTTTAATGATAGTGATTCAATTAATGAATATTGTCATCACTACTGACTATTAGATGTGCAAAAATTATTTATAATTTATATATAAAGAAAATTCTAAATGAAGATACTTTAGCAGAGGTAGAACCATTGAAGATAGTGACGCGAGCTGAATGGAATGCAAGAGAGCCTAAAAGAATTGGAAAAATGACAAATCCAGTATCATATGTGATCATTCATCATTCTTACATCCCTGGACCATGCAATACTGCGACTGAATGTGAACAAGCCATGAGAAAAATACAAAACTTGCACATGGACAACAAGACATGGTCAGATATAGGCTACAGGTGAATTATAAAAAAATATTAGATACGTTTTTTATAAAGTCCAATCATAATATATTTTTAATAATAGTTTCGCCGTCGGCGGAGATGGAAAAGTATACGAAGGCAGGGGATGGTCCAGGGGTGGAGCACACGCTCCTAACTACAATTACAAATCCATCGGGATTTGCACCATAGGAGATTGGAGAAGTATGCCTAAAAATCACATAATCATTCTTTTCAACAATTCAAACATATTGAAAATTACGCAGCCGAGCTTCCGTCGCAGCAACAGTTGAAGGGGGTCAAAGATTTGATAGAAATGGGTGTGAAAAACGGCAAAATATCCAAAAGTTACAAACTCATCGGTCATAGGCAGGTCAGGGACACCGAATGTCCAGGTCAGGCGTACTTTGACGAAATCAAAAAATGGCCAAATTATTCGACCGAACCGAAAATGAGGAAGAAGAAAAATTAAATCGAAAACTGACTCGGAGAAAATACGATTCAGATAAAATGAAAATCTGATCGAAGTGGTCTGACAATTTGACCAATCTGATGAAAATCAAATGTAAACTTTCTAAAAAAAATCATTATTTAATTTATACTTTCTTAAAAAAATAAACATTATTAAAATTAGAATTCTATGTGAATTTTTGCAGCCTCTTATTTATTGTTTATGTAAATATTTTTCAAAAAAAAATTCGATAAACTTTGCTATCAAAGAAAAAATGAAATAAAAATAATCTTCCGAGAGTTCAAATAACGGAATGATAGCAATTTCGTTAGGGGATTCCTTTACATATAATAACAAAAATTTGTCAAAGTGACGATTGTTAAAAATAATTTTGGTTGAGAAATGAACGTATATTAAACTATTTAGTGAAAAAAAGAAACACGTAGGTATATGAACGTTTCATAAACAGGCGCCAAAAATTTTTACTAGAACATCATTTAACTGATTAACATACGCGATTGCACTTAAATAATAATCCTTCCGAAATTATCTATCAATGATAAAAGCATGCGAAAACGTATAAGTGAAAGAAATGTTCTATAATATTTTCAATCAACAATTTATAAATGGATGAGAATGGTAAGAGGGTCAATGTAAAATGAGATTTACGCGCGAAAATATATTTTTAAATATTATAAATCTACGCGAGTTGAATCAGAATCTAATCGCAGGGCCGACTTTTTAGCGGGAAGAGCTGACGAAAAAAACTTCAAAAGCCCTCATATGAAAGTAGCCTTAATTCTTAATTAAATATCTAAAAATTTGCATCCATCTTTTTTCCATAGAGAAAACCCCTCATTAACAAAATTACCCATCAAAAGTTTAAAATGAAAAGCGTAATAAACGCAGTATTGAATAAATTAACAAAAAATTTTCCGTAAATTTTAGATATTTGTTTTTTTCCAGCTCACATTTATGAATCTTACGACCAAAAAATAGAGTTGTCAAAACAGGGATAGTCGCCGAATTAGGTTATTTATAAAAACCTCATTAAAGTGAGTTAATTTCCATTTATATTGATTAAAATTCTATCAAAAAATTTAAGATATTTACAAATCGAATGAAGGCAGATCAAATGTGTATTTTTTTACATTCAGCTTTCATAACCTCAAATTTTGACATGTCAACTCAAACATATTTGTTTATTTTCTGTTTTTACGTCATTTTAGAATGTCAATAACAGAATGAAGTATCGAAAAAAACTCGACCGATCTGCTTAGCTCGATTTTTTTCGTATTCGAAGAACAAAACAATCTCACAATGTCAGACGCCTGGAAGGAACTGCAGGCTATGAAAAGCAAACAAAATAGCTATCGAGAACGTTTAGAAAAACGCAAAAAAGAACGCCAAGATATATTAGGCGCTTCACTAGGAGTCCCTTTGAGCGCTGAAGGTTCTCCGGGTACTATAAGGAGCGTGCCGAGCCCTTGTACAATCAAAAATGAAAACTGTACGTGTCGTTTCTCTCATATTGTATATTATATAATTGTTTTTAATATTCTTACACGCTTTTCAGCCGATTCTCAATCGAAGTTCGAAGAAATGGTGGAGACCGAACACGGTTTGCTAAGGGTTTTATCCAATTTAACATTACAACTTCCAATAACTTGCCGTGAAATATCGGCATTGGTTGGTAAAGACGTGAATCCGAATGCTGTCGCAAGTTTATTGCATAAATTTGCCGCCCAGCTTTTAATTGTGTATGTTATTAATTAATCAAAAGACACTTTCGATCATGTTAAAGCTTAAATTCAACTTTTTTTCGATTAGGGTCAAAGAAACAACGAAAGATCCTACTTCTCAAATTCAACTAGAAGTCCAATCGATAGAACACGTCAAATTAGCGGCTATGGTGAATGAAATGGGTATAGATTCAAACGATAAAACAAATTCTAAAAATTTGGACGATACAGCAACGACGAGAAAAAGAAAAGGTTTTAATGTTTGTTTTGTAATTATTTGACTACTTTAATTATATAAGTTAATTTGAATTTAAATTTTTAGGAGAAGATGAATCAGAATCTGTCGGTGGTAAATTATCGAAATCTAGTAATGAAAAAGATGATAAGAAATCTAAAAAAGGGGAGCCGGATATTTTAGTTTGTTATATTTTTTATTGAAATATATATTTGTAGGGTATGATTTAACTATGCATTGAAAACTTATATATTGCGCATTAAAATGAATTAATCGTGCTTTAGAAAAATATTCAATATGCATTACTTCTGTTGCATTGAAGAATCTCGTATAGAGCGTCATTTTATTTGTAGTGAAAAAATAAATTTATGCATTAAAAAATATGAAATGAACAATAGATAAAATAATTTTTACATCGAGATGTTCGAGAAGTGGTAACTTCGTCAGAGTAAAGTTTTCAATTTAACGTTTCCTTTTGTTAAAATTTTAATTTAATCAAATTTTAACAATTTGATTAAATGTGTTCTTGGTATTTTGTACTGTTCACATTTGCGGCGTTGTTGATCCTTTGTTTAATTTCATTCTAATACACGTTTCATTCCTTTTAAGGTACAGATATTTTTTCAATGATCAGATGCTTCTAAATTTTCAATGCTTTTGCAAAATGCATACATAATTTTTTTAATGAACACTTATTAAATGCTCAGGTCAAATACGTATTTATTTTATACTAGCGGTAGTACCCGGCATTGCTCGGGTTCCCGATTCCCGTTGTGAACACGCGTTCTGCACACACTGGTGCGCCGATGCATTGAAATTGTTGAATTTTTGTTAAATTAACTAATTTAATTATTTTTTATTTCAAAAACACATTGAAAACAAAATGCCCCTGATTGTATGCAATCTTCACAATACGACTGTCGAGTGGTTTGCGGAGTGTACTGTCATTTTTTAGCTTTTCTTTAGGAATTTCCCTATTATTTTTCTTCATAAACTACCCCTTAGTCAAAGCGAACAAACGAAAAAAACTAATACATAAGTCGGTCAAGCAGTTTTTGAGTTTTGTCCAGACCAAATACCTGCCACAATTCATTTTTATATATATATATAGATAGATAGATAATAGATAATGTACATTTAAACTATCTCCATTTTCTTATATTTTATTTTAAATTACAATATGATTTCAGTCATTATTAGCGATGCCGTCTAGTAGAGAAAAAGAAAATAAAAAAATGGGCGAAGAGATATTAGATTTACTCAGCAAACCGACAGCTAAGGAAAGATCTCTCGCTGAAAAATTCAAATCACAAGGAGGTGCATATTATACTGAATTCGACATATTAAATTTTTCACAAAACCAATCCATTTAACAAAACTTTCAGGCACTCAAGTGAAAGAATACTGTCCTCATGGCACCAGAGCCGAATGCATGCGAAACTACAATGCCCAAAAACAATCCGCGTCGGAAAACAACCAGCAGACTAATTTGACCGAAAAAGAAACTAAAGATTCCAACCAGCCGAAATCGGAAAACAACCCCGTTTCGAACGGAAACGGTTATTCGTGCGAAAAACTGCATTTCAAGAAGATCATCCAGTTACATACCGACGAATCGCTCGGAGACTGTTCTTTTTTGAATACATGTTTTCACATGGACACTTGCAAGTGAGGTTATTGAGTATGTCGTCGGATTCGAGGAAATTTCGTAACTTAATGCGTTTTTCAGATACGTGCATTACAAAGTGGACGGAGCCGTGAGCCAGTCTAAGGATTCCGATTCGTCTAATGGGAACGGTTCTTTTAATAAAGCGTCGCAGGCTTTGAGTTCTAGTTCGAGCGCCCAAAATGGATCGGGTATACAACTTTTGCTTCAAATTCAACCTTTTATTAAGCAAATTAAACTTTCAGCAAATCGAATTTAACCGTTTCAAGTTTATTTTTTACGTTTTTCAATTTTTTTATGATTTCATGAAAAATATTTACGGGAAATTAAATTTAGGAATAGTTCAAGTAGTATTTATAGGAGAACGTTTTTGGATGTGCAGATGAATTCGAAAATAGTGTTATGTGTGAAAATAAATTATGGGGATGAATTTGTGGGTAAGGATGAGTAAAACTACTTCCTTAAAAATAAAATTAAACGTGATTTTAATTTAAGAATTTGATTTAATATCCTATCTTAAAACTACTTCTTGTCACTGCTAAACTACCTCTAAACGCTCCCTCATCCACAAAATTATATTCAAATTCATCCTCACGCCCAAAACACTCTTAAACTAAAAAAAACTATCCCAAATTACCCTCGAACTAACTCAAAACTAACCCTGAATGTATTTTTACTCATAACAATCTCTTCAAATTTAACCCCACATCCAAAAATGTCCTCAAACTAAAAAAAAAACTATTCAAAATTACCCCAAAACTAACCCTGAATTCATTTCCACTCATAGTACTATCTTCAAATTTATCCCCACACCCAAAAATGCCCTCAAACACAAAAAAATACCCTTGAACTATCCCGAAATTATTCTTGAATTTATTTTCATCCATAACACTATCTTCAAATTCATCTACATACCCAAAAATGCCCTCAAACTAAAAAAACTATCCCAAATCGCTTCTGTACTAACCTAAAACTACTCTCAAATTTATTTCCTCATAAAAGGATTGAAAATTGAAAAAAAAAATTTAAGATAATTGAATTTGATTTATAAAAAGTCTAATTTGTTTTGTAAACGCTGTATATCATTTATATTATATAAACTTATCGAAATTCTTGTACATCAATGATTTTAGTATCGAGGAATTCTGCGAGTACTGCAATGAGTCGAGTATCGAACGTCAGCGTCGGTCCCAGCGATTCCATGACGCTTTATCCTCCGCAATGGGTGCAGTGTGATCTTAGGTTTTTAGATATGACAGTCTTAGGTGATTGTTTCCGCTCGTTTTCATTAGTATAACATAACAGATTATAGTAAACAGTCCGTTTATATTACAGGAAAATTTGCTGTGATAATGGCCGATCCGCCATGGGACATTCATATGGAATTACCGTACGGTACCATGTCGGACGACGAGATGCGACAATTGGGCATTCCTCAACTTCAAGATCAAGGCTTGATCTTTTTATGGGTCACGGGCCGGTCAATATTTATAATTTTTGTAATGTATGTGTGTAATTTTTGAATACTTAATAAGTTTTTTTATGCAGCGCTATGGAATTAGGTAGAGAATGCTTAAAACTCTGGGGATACGAAAGAGTCGACGAATTGATTTGGGTCAAAACCAATCAGCTCCAAAGAATCATCCGAACCGGTCGTACTGGACATTGGTTGAACCACGGCAAAGAACATTGTTTAGTAATGAAAAAAAAATAATAACGATATAATCATTGTAAACTATAATTCAAATAACAATCGATTCATTTAGGTCGGAATGAAAGGAAAACCTTCGAATCTCAATCGCGGACTCGATTGCGACGTTATAGTGGCCGAAGTTCGTGCGACTTCTCATAAACCTGACGAAATATACGGTATTATTGAACGACTAAGTCCCGGTACGAGAAAAATAGAACTTTTCGGGAGACCGCACAATGTGCAGCCTAATTGGTGAAGATTAATGCAGGAATCTATACGTTTTCGATAGATTTTTTTTGTAAAAGATTGCGTTGATATTCTTCTAGGATTACTCTCGGGAATCAAGTGGATGGTGTGAGGTTAATAGATCCCGAATTGATTCAAGCGTTTCAAAAACGCTATCCAGACGGGAATTGTATGACTCCGAAACCTGATGTGACGTTAAATTTTCCTGACAAGAATATGTAATATTTAAAATTGATAATTATTTATTAATATTAAGAGTATATGTATATTACATATATGATAATGGAATGAATTTTCGTACAATCTTTTTTTTACTGATAATTTTTTTATTTTCATTGTCGCATATTATTTTTAAAATAATTATTTCTGGATGTTCAAGTGTGAGAATTATTTGTGACAATTGATGTCTAGAATATGATTAAAAAAAAAGAAAACCGATAAAAGTAATTTATTTGATTTTGTTACTGGTCAGTGAAGAAGTATTAGTTTATATTTAGGTATATTATCTTTCACTATCAATAATTTGGAAAAATAAAATAAATATGAAAGTCTGTATTATTTAGTTTTATTTCATCCCACGTTGAATTAATTCAATTTGAAATTTAAAGAAGTTCGATAAATATGGATTGAAATTTCTTGATTTATTTGAAATGAAAGGATATCAAATTAAATGTCAAAAATGTTTGGATTTTTGATAAACATTTTTGTTTGTGTTCAATTATCGGTGTATTCAAGTATGTTACCAGATTATCAATATTATAATGGACACAATTATGATAATTGCTTTGGTTTTATTCAAAGCAAATTAACCATTAAGTATTAACCATTCGAAAATGAGTATAAATAAAAACAATTTTATCACAAATACATGGTTTTCAGACGTTTGTCCAAACGACATCAGCACACACAACATTGACATACATCTATAGTATCATAAAAAACACTAAAACACCAAGTATACAACACAACCTGCATAAAATAACGAAATTCTATGATTATACAGCATTTATCGGATCATTTAACCACTATGAAGTTCGAAAATACGTCATGTGTGCTCTTATCAGTGTAAGCCAATGTCGTGTCCACTACAATCATTTGCGCAAACGTCTACCCACCAGATTACAGACTCAAATATATTCTTAGCGGCATAAGTCAATTACTGCCCATGAACGTACCAATCTCCCAAGTGGTGATACACGTACATACACCTATACCTATTCGCAGTCTGACAGTTGGTCATACGAAACTTTTTGATCAGGTATCGAAGCAGTATCATTAGAGTATTCAATACCACGATCAATCCATCAACACAAAACCCAATTTCATTCAGTTAGGTTGGGTCGGGTTCTATTTTAACTTACAACTCATAACTGGATTTGTATATGTATGCGTTTTATCGCTTGGGAGGTTGGTACCTTCATGGGCGGTTAGCGGCTTTTACCATTTTAGCTTCACACGAACTAAATTAAAATTCACCATTCAAAAATAAAAACTAAATAAAGGACATGCCTCAATTATGCAATGTTACGTTTCATTTTGCGGAACGTACGCGCACGTGCGTCCTCGAAAAATAAATGCAGTCATTCAAACCGCACGACATAAATACCTCTATACAAATGATCATCCACAGCTCAAATTCGCATACAAAACTAACAAAAACAGCATTCAAAATAATATGAATTCAGCACCGAAACGGCGTCGATCCCCCCCTAATCAGCACTGACATTTATACCGAAACGGCACCAAAACGGCAATCGGCATTCAATAGCCGCCGGCGACGGCTAGTTGTCGGACGTCTGTCATCGATCGCTCCTTTTTGATTAAATCCATTAAAAATCGTAAAAACGAGGACTTCGAGTCCTTCGAAGTCCTTCCCAGACATGGATCCTGGCAAATCGAGCGTCATGGACTACGAGTACCTCTCGTCCGAGCAACTCGCCGGTTTTGACTCGTACAAGGTTAATTTACAGCTCTAATCATATATATGTATGTGACGATTGTTCTTGTTTGTTTGCATCTCACGATTAATTCATCCTATTATCCAATACGATGCTCTATCTGGTGTATGAACGATTATATACACGTTTATACGATCCGTTATGCGGTTTTGACGTTTCGAAATCGTTTAAACGCGTTTATTGTGTCGATTCGGGTGTATTTTTCGAATTCGAAGGTCGTTTAATTGATGAAATTTATCGAAAACGATCGCATCCGGTTTCTTGGGCGACATAACCTCTAAACTGTCATGTTTCAAGTGCACGCCCTTTCCCTTGAAATGGATTCTTCGATTCGATCAGATTTTACAATCGACCATCGAAAAACTTATGTATCGCGTTAATTTCAATACTGTAATAGATAAACTATTGTTCGGTCGATAGTTCGTTTCGATTATTTGCGAAATTAGATAATTTCGCGTTTAATTTGAGCTATTCGAAATCTGAGATTACGAATTCGTGTCGTAAACGGTGTTTGTTTTCGAAATGAAAACGTGTAATCCTTGAAATGGTCCGCGTTTCAGCGAATTTCGTAAAATGTCGGAACACTGTGTATAATGGAAGTGGTGCGAGTCTGATATTGGAATTTTTATGGTAAAAAATTAAATGGTCGTAATTCATGTTTTGGTCAGAATTTTATTCGAAAACTGTCAGAATAAAATAATAAATTGGTCAGAATTTGATAACGAAACGGTCAGAATAGGTAAGGTTTGGTTAGAGTTCTTAATGTTATTCTGACCGTTTAATATAAATTCTGATAAACCCAGTCTAAATTCTGACTGTTCAATATTTATTCTGACCTTTTTGATTAAAATTCTGACCAATGTCAAATAAATTCTGATAAATGGGATAAAAATTCTGGCCAAAATCGTATTTAAATTCTCACCATTTAAATATTAGCCTTAAAAAATCGACTGTTTGGACGCTTGTTTGTTGAAAGTGTTGGAATTGTTTTATTTGTATTTACTGCATTATAGTAAATACTTAGATTGTTTTCATTTTATAATGTAGGTAGTTTTGTTGTTCATATTTTGATTTGATAATATTTATAAACTGTATGTGTGTATATGTTATAGATAATCTATAACCTAACCTTTTGTTTATAAAAAGCATAAATTCGGGTTCAACGATAATACACTTTCACTATTTGTGATAGAGAATCTATATTTTTACTATTACTGTAAGAAATCTGTACAAAAAATTGTAAGTTTTGAAAATTCATCCAAATAAACTTGTTATAACCTTACCAAAAATTTGCTTATAAAAGGAAAAAATATGAATTCCCTAATACATTTTCATTATTCATTACAAGAAATCTGTATTATTATAGAATCTGTACAGAAATTAATATTTATTTATTAAATTTCTTTATTTCTTTATTATCTAACTTCCGACACTTCATCCAAATAAACCTAACCTAACCCCTAGAAGCAAAACTTAACTTAAGAAGCAAAAATATGGATTCACTGATAAATTTTCACTATTTTTTACAAGAAATCTGTATTATCATATCTATACAGAAATTTAAATTTCCATATTGAAATACATTTTATCCAACTTCTAATCTAACCCAAACTTTTTTTTTACGGAAATAATACACTTTCTATTGAAAATTAATGTTTTTAATATAAATATTATTGAAAATTTGATGCGTTTTTAATACAAACAAAACTGCAAAAAAATTGTGCAACAAACTTTACACGTTTCTATAAATAATTCACACATTGAAAATACACAACGCAAAAAAATTTATCCCACACTTCACATTGACCCGTAAAGACGCATAATTTTTTCCGACAATTAAAATTATCTTTTTCTAAATAAATAATATTATATTAAAAAAAACTAGAAATACTCGTGCGTATTTTCTATTAATAAGTGACTAATCTATACTAATATTTTATCTAGGTTATAAACGACGCTATCTGCTTAAACGTACGAAAAAAAAATTCTTAATATCGTAATAAAAAATGGACTTTGTTTTTATACGCTTTGAGGAAAACCGTAATTTATTCAAAATTGTTTTGACGATGAAAAAATTTAGAAATCGTTTCGGTTAAATTTGAATAATTATTAAACGAATCATTTTCGTAATTAGTAAATTTTGACCGATAATTGTCATTTGACAGGGTCAAGAATGCGTTTTCGAAATGTCTTAAGAATAAATAAACAACGTTAAAAACAGGGATGACCGAAATAAATATATAAAGTAGTTATAATAAATAGAAATGTGCTCGAGTAATGAATAATTTAAATTATGTTGGAGAATTTCATCAATAATTAATTATTTGTTTGTGCAAATATGTTTTACAAATAAAAATCGATCTCATTGATTTACACATTTTTTTAAAATATTTATTTTAACTGTCAATAGATGGCTCTTCAAAAGCAGACTTCATAAGTATCATGCTTGGCTTAGGTTGGGTTAGCGTTTTAGCTTTATTGTGAAAACGTATTCAAAACAAACTCTCAAAGTTCAAACTGACACTTCGCGTATTTCTCGATCATCAGTTGACATACCAATTTCCACCTTATAGATATTTAACATAAGAGCGTTATCTGAGTGCAAACAACTTGAATTGTCGTACCACACTAACAATTTAACTAGAGCCGTTTTGAAAGTGTTTAAACAGACCAGTTTGTTCATGCACAAACGAAGTGGACACTCAAACTGTAACACATATTCGCGAATTATTTATTTTATCTGTCAATAGATGGCTCTGAAAACTCTATACAAGCGAAAACTCTTCCACCTTCGTATTTTCTCAAGAAAACATCTGGAAATATTACAAACACAAACATTATTGTTCATTTATAACAATGCATGCGAAAATGCGAACTTATTTCTTTTGTACGTATTCAGTTCGTGTCACAAATCGATAGTTAGACACGCAAGTCTAATTAAAATAATTTATCAGACCGTTCGACTTTAATCCTGTTTAGAATTTCAAATGTCGTTTTACTCGTGTACTTTGTAGACAACTTGTGTTGTTTATGTAAAAAATGTATCATTGTTTTTTTGGTACTTTTATCTTTTTTTATATTATGAACATTGTCGTTTCGGTTTTCGCGTTCGAAAAAGTAGTTTGTATGTAACAAAAAACGCTTATGTTACTAAATTTTTGATTATGTTCTTTGTAGGTTAATAAAATAAACTTTTGGATTCGAACGCCTTGAGCTCATCTGGTTTTGTTTATCAGCAGATTAAACTTGTGAAACATTTTCGTGGCGTTTCTACTTAAAGTGTATTCAAATTCGTGATATCATAATATGTAATACAAATCTAAAGAATCTGAAATTAGAATATTAAAAAAAGGCATATTTTGGAATTTATAGATATTTTATTTATTTTGAATCGACGTAAATGAAGAATTTTCACATTAGTTTACGAATGTATTTTAGATTAAGATATAAAATGATTAACTTCTAGAAATTAATCTATTTATTATTTTCGAACTGAATAAATATCGATTTGATTGAAACGCAATTCAAATGTGTAATAATTTTTTATATAAATTCCATTTTTTGTCATTATTATTATCTTATTGATATGTAGACGTCTCCAAAACGCACTTTATGTGCTCATTTGCGTATTTTCAACTTTTTTGTTATAATTCGAATACAAAATTTAAAATTTCTAATACGAATCACAATCTTTCATTGATAATTGTTATCGAATCCAAAATCTAAAATGGGAACAATAGCCCCTACCTTAAAGAATCAAATTCTTTTTTTTTTAGTTGATCAAACGTTTTAGTCTTGAAAAAAATGTACATATTACAAATTATAAATGGCTTCCACTCTGATAATTTCCTGGATTCGTCACTGTCAGTGGCGGGTTTATTTCGCTAGGGGTTTGAGGTGTCAACAATTTTTGGGGCTCTCTATACACATATCATATGTCATGTCGCCAAGATATATATCTTTAGAAACTGCCGATCAATGTTTTTTAAAATAAATATTCATTATCATATGCTTTATATAAATATACTAGCGGTAGTTCTCGGCGTTGCTCGGGTTCCCGATTCCCGTTCTCGGTTCCCGATTCCCGGTTCCCGATTCCCGGTTCCCGATTCCCGTTCCCGGTTCCCGATTCCCGATTCCCGTTGTGAACACGCGTTCTGTACACACCGGTGTACCGATGCATGAAAATTGTTCCATTGTTGTTAAATTAATTAATTTCATTATTTTTATTTCGAAAACACATTGAAAACAAAATTCCCCTGATTATATGCAATCTTCAAAACACGACTGTCGAGTGGATTGCAGAATGTACCGTTATTTTTTTAGCTTTTCTTTAGGAATTTCTCTATTATTTTTCTTCATAAGCCGCTGGGCGATCGTGACATATATATGGGTAAAAGTGATGTAACGTCCAAGTTCGTAATAACCTCCTAAGCGATGAAACATTTATACACGTACATGCACCTACACATCAGAGATTAACGAACCTAGTTTTTTAAGTTGGCGCCCGGTATTACATTTATACACGTACATGCACTCATTCGCAGTTTGACAGTTGGTCGTACGAAACTTTTTGTTCAAGTATCGAAGCAGTATTATTAGAGTATTCAACGCCACGATCAATCCATCGATACAAAACCCAATTTCATTCGGTTTTATCGATGTTTTGGATTAGGTTAGGTTCGTTTCTATTTCGTAAAGAAATAACCAATTGACGTTTAAACGTCAAAACTTAGATGCGAATGTGTGCGTGAATGCAAGGTATCAACTTAAAACTTATAACTGGATTTGTATGTATGTGTTTCACCGCTTGGAAGGTTGGTACGAACTTGGACGGTACGTTACTTTTACCCATATGGCTCATCGGCCATTTCCGCAAGAATTTTCATGACATGTATATGTTATAGTCCGATTATAGTACCTGGACGATTGTAGCGCCTATATCTGCCATATTGAGCTTTATGTGCGACGATTTAAGGCTCATGAATATAATACTATGCACTTATGACGTTTTGGTTTCTGGATGCACGTCGGTGAGCGCATGCGCAGTGTTCGTGGTCCTTTGACAGTTCTCCAAACGTCAAAATCTTATTATTGACATGCGTTGTTTCTGATATTTTTTCTTAGTCAAAATATGTTTCCGACGTTTTTTCATTATCGTTAGTAATTTCACATGTGACCATCGATTGTACGAAACGTCAAAC
>JAOXNN020000027.1:3629747-3651546 GCA_028571205.2 Hydropsyche betteni | reverse complement strand
AAATATTCAAATCGGGTACGGGCATCGACTTTAAAATAAACACATACACATCCCAATGTTATTAACATCGGGCCTATATACTAGTAACATAATAATAATCATTATCATCATTTTCATAAGCAGCCCGCTCACGTCCATCGCGGGACAAAGGCTCCCCGATACTTTTCCATTTGCTTCTATCTTGAGCCATTCTCGTTTTTGCGTATTTTGTCTACCCATCTACCACACGACCTTTTTTGTGGTAGATTGGTGGATGAAATATGCAAGATGTGTGGTGTCGCATGGACACAATAATAATATGAATATATAATTTAAACAAGGATTATTTATTTTTATGGAGGAAAAATTAGGTCTATAATGAGATGGTGAGTTGAAATGATGTTAGATTGTCTGTTTAAATATTTTGATTTATGGTTAGTTCAAGATATACGTTTTTCTATTAAAATATGGTTGATTTTTAGTGTAACAAAGTATCGAAAGTAATTCGTTACAAAGAGTGTGGAAATATTGAATTATGTCGTTCGTTTTTAAATAAAATAAAATAAAAATAATCAATTTAAAATATTAATTTTTCGTTTTAATTTAATATTGAATTTTTAGCATCTTTTGATATTCGAAAAAACTATTGAGTTTTCGAACCGTTTGATTTCACGAATAAGATATAACTAGAACAATAGGTGTCACTAGTATTTTTTATTTTGAATTTAATTATGAAAATATATTTCGGCTCAACACTAAAAATATTTATTATAAACTATTATTTTTTTATTTGAAATAAAATAAATTCAACTCTTTTATAATTCATTCTAATATACATAAATATTGAAATAGATCGAAATGATGATTGTAAAAACTATTAAATAAAATTTCATCCAGAAAACATTTCACAAATCGCACCAAAGATGTCGAAATGAAACAAAAACCATCCAATCAACAAAACAAGACATCAATTATACGTTCGCGCAAACAGATCACGATCAATAATAACCGAATTTACAAAACCTCAACATAAACAATAACTCAATCGTCTGCCCGTTAACATCGAGCGAAACTATAAATTTCCCCAAAACGAAAACACACATTTCAGCCTCGTCCGGCAGACTGCACAACATAATTATTTTTTTCCTCCGCCGGCGAGAAAGCACAATATGATTTATGCAAATCGCCATTTACGCTGAAAGGTCTAGAAAAATTGTCATCGGCTTCCGAAATTTATTATTCCGATCGACCGTGACCCACTGCTGAAATCGAGGGGGAAATTTATTACGACCGTCGTATTATTATAGTGTATTATTATCGTATCGTATGCGATGTTCGCTTTGAACTTGGCCACAAACGAATCCGTTAATTCATAATATTATTTTTTTCCGATGGGTTCGCGGTCAGGGGTCGACAAACTCGACGGTCTGCGGATGTTTGAAATAATAAATCTTTGCCAAATTTACGATTGCAATTCCGCGTTTATGCGCCGTCCGATCGAACGTCTTATTCGAATCTATAACATATTTGGCGGAACACGAAACATTTCTGATTTATATAACGATTAAATTGGTTTAAGAATAACATGTGTCCTGCCAAAGCAGGACAGTCAAATTGGTACGATTTTTAATAAATATAAGATTTAATCATCGATAGCATTGAACAAAATTAATCTTAATCGATTTTTTTATATATTTTATCATACTCCAAAATTACAGGGCTGGATTACAATTAGTTAATATGATACCTAGTTGGGTCCTAATTAGGGATTACAATATTATTATTGGTAAGAATTAACTTTCTGTACTACAATAAATCGAAAACTATGTCATACTAATTTGACGGCTGTTTTTATTTTGATAAACGAAATTGAGAGTGCATACATGTATGTAAAAATTTTCCATCTCTACCCATTAAATTTTTTTTCAATCAATCTCTATTATTCAAAATGTCAACAATTAAGATCTATAGACAAAACCCGCTCCTTTCAAACAAGATAATTAATATATGTGCTGCATTAATTCAAATTCCTTTCATGCCACTTGTGTCTTATGATTCATTCATATGAAATTCATTGGGCCAACCTACCCACTCCGTATTAGAACACTTTCGCTAAATACATCCCGTTTATATTTTGCGTGCAATCGCTATTTTTAGTCGTCCAGATAATGCAGGCAGCTATTTCGAGTCAGCTTTGTTCGATTGTTCTTGAACTTTGCGGGATGCGTGTAGTTAGAATATGCCGGTGGTTCTGATTATAGAAGTTTTCATTTTTAAATGTAGATTTTTGTGCAGACTTTGGAATGTGTACTTGAAAATGGTCGGGCGATTTCAGGAAAACTTTGTGGAAACTGATGCGACAAAAGCCAGAAATTTTCGGGGTTTAATCGATGATAAAATATTCAGGGATGTTATCGAGGATCAAACACAATAAAGAATTTGGTTAATAATAGTAGAATTTTTTTTCGCTGAGAAAAAAGATTGATTATCACTGTGAAGAATATCAGTACAAATATATCTGCAGATATTAACAGATATCTTTGGAATAACATTCACGAGAATTAATTATGAGTGTTTAGATCTTGAAAAATATGTCTTTTTTCAAGTCATCAATTGTGTCCATTAGCTATAAAGTTCGCTTAATAATTTATATACATTTCAAAAATAATCTCCGATTTAATTCAGTTCAAACACCAATAAAAAAATATTACATCACGTAAGATTAATTTATAACGCAGTGTCACCGTTTAATTTCTTATTCATTTCATCGTCATTATACCGACCTAATAAATTCTTACTACTATAGTGTTCCAAAAGATAATTAATTTCATTCAAAAGACAAAATCAACTTGATCATTCGATAAAATCTTACTATATAACCAGCACAATTTCGCGTTTTACTATGTAGCAAATGCTTCTTTGTTAAAAAGCGACCTAATACGAAATTTCTACCAATAATAGACGGATACAATAAACAAATTTATATTCGAAATTCAAGACAAAACACATCCCTGCCATCAGAAAGCGCACCCAGCAGATACCATACAACCCGTTTATCGAGCACGTGCTCGGATTTAACCGCCGAGTCATCGAACAAACTCGCACGTTCGATTTGGCCGCTGGCAACAATTAACCCGAAGCGGTTCCTTTTGATGGCTGCATATAGGAACCGAGCCCGTTTGTGGCTCGGCCAAAATCATGCGAATGATAAGTGCACGGATGGTCATGAGAATTGTTGTTGGAACGTGTGCAATTTTGTGGGTTCGTTTGTCGATTGCTGCTTGGTTTAGGCATGGCGTTCGGTTGTGATTTGATGATGATGACGATGATGATATGTACTGATTTCGATTGTTGCCACTTCAGAATTTTCAGAATGCGACAATTAGGCGCTGTCTCAACACCAGCAAATACTTTAAACAAACGTATACACGCTGACCTAAAAATTCCTTCTATCCTAGACTTCATTAAATCCCAATCCATAAATTTCTTCAATTCCATCTATAACACCCATAGCAAAACTCTGTAAAAACATCAAAAACACTATACAATTAATACGATCCCTTGGACCCGTAACATTCTGAATAAATT
Organism: Hydropsyche betteni; assembly: GCA_028571205.2. Taxonomy (NCBI): domain Eukaryota; kingdom Metazoa; phylum Arthropoda; class Insecta; order Trichoptera; family Hydropsychidae; genus Hydropsyche; species Hydropsyche betteni. The sequence continues at coordinate 3,647,979 of JAOXNN020000027.1, read as the reverse complement.
TTTTTTTGTCCTTTCTTGAACTCTCCTGTAAATCCTTTCATCTCATCCTACATCGTAGGATACAACATGTGCTCCTTCAGATTTTCATGTCTTAAATTTTAGTCTTTCATGACACCCGTTCTTTCATCACGCTCCTGCATATGTGGAAATTGGACTTGGCTCCAGATACCACCAATCAATAAAAACACACGAAGAATAATAGGTCAAAATAGGATTAGGTGTATTACTCTTCCCATTTCATAACCTCAAATTCATAACCATAGTAATCAATGAAATTTTTCATTGATTATTAAGATAACGGTTTTAATAATACTTTCCAATGGTGAAATTTGAAGTTAAGGTTGAATTATAAAACTCGTATATCATCATGATTTTGAAGATTATTAAAGAAAATCGGAAAATATATTTCTATATTTAATATAAGAGTGAATTGTATGTATAAGAGTGAAAGAGAATTGAATAGGTGAATACTAAATGATTTTTATCCATCAATGATAATTTTGGGCTTTAGAGTATTTCTGATTAGTACAATAATGAAGATGTGAAATGATTGAATATTGTTGGTTCGGTTGATAAAATTCTATTATTATTTCTTAAAAATAAGTGAAATTTAAATATATTGCATTTATGATAATACTGAAATTTACTATTATTGAATGAAAAATCATTGAAACAATGAAAGCGGTGCTTGAGAAATTTTTCATTCAAGTGCACTGACGAGGTGCTTCCATAAATAAATTCCTCTGATTCATTTCGGAAATTACCACTTACGATGATATAAAGACATATAGAAAAACAAAATCAAATCCACGATTATGAAACAATGGTAACTCTTAAATTTCGACCGCTTGCAAAACGAATGCATTCGTTCATTATCGCGGACATTTCGACGTATTTTTTTCGCGAATATAACAGTTTTACGATTGTCTTTGTGCGTCACGGCGCTTTAAAATTTATTATATTTATATACTTTGATAGCTCTTGCCGCTATAGTTTATGTATTATTTTTTTGTTTTCACTGGGAGAACGTCCAGTGTTCGCAGCACGCGTAATCTATGTGGAAATCGTAAAAATCGCGAATAGCACAATTGCTAGTCTAAAATTAAGCTAAAAAAAAAATCGTACGAAATTTCACTAATAAGAAAGCCAAAAAAATAAAAACCCTCTTGACTCATATAATTATGTGTGTTGGCAGTGATTCATATTGGTAAAAAATTTCGAAAGATTCGCAAGTGTATATAGAAAAAATAATCCTTAAAAACTTCAAGTGAAACTCTTAATAAATTTTCCATTCTATTTTCATTGGAAAATTAAGATTTTCTGACATAATTTCCCGATACATAACCGAAAAACAATGGCGTTCTAAACATTCGACGTCCAACATAAAATCGCCAACACTTTTAATCCGAGAGAAAAACTCAACAAGACAAATGCATAGAAGCTTTAAAACGTGTCCGATGCGACGTCGCAATTTTTCATCGACATTTTCCGGCTGGTTTTTCCGCCAGACACTCTTGATACGAAAAACAAACGACACGAACTGCGAAACGGTATACATTATAAATCTTACGTAACAAATTGAACGATGTAAGCGTTCGAAAACGCCGAATAATTTTTGTAACCCGTATAAAAAAAAAACACACCCGTGCGATAATAAAATGCGCAATAATCGCGAAAAACAAACTTTCCACAGTGTCGTGTGAAAAAGCACGGGACTTTTAGTATGCGAGTCGTCCAGTTTCGAAATGAGGTGTTTTTTAAAAATTTGTGTTTTGGTAAAATCTGATTTTTGATAAAAATTTTCCGATGATGTCGATAGTTTGAGATTTAATTTATCGCATATTTTTGTAACATATTTATAAGGGAGATTATATATTGAAGAGGTGAAAATCGAAATCGTTTAAGATTAATTACATGAAAGTTTTTTTACCGCATAATAACTAAACTCGATAAGTACGATCAGTATAAAATAAATTAATAGTCGATAAAATTATATGATATACTACTACACTATTATATTATTATTAAATTATATTATAATTATATTTTGTATAATATTATATTATATATATGTACTTACAGTGAATACTAATAGTGAATAAACCTAGCTTGGGTTGAAAAAAAAAGTTTGATTTTATTTTTAGATATTTTTGAAGATGCTCAAATCATAATGCCAATAACAAATCTATTTGAGAAACATATGTGCAAATTGTCTTATTTATCAAAATATTTAAACGATACAAAACGCATACTGTGACATTTTTCATTTCCGTTATAAACTTGATATCCATTCTTTCACATTGACTACACTAATTTAAATAAATATTCAAAAAATAAATTATTTTACATGTAAAATATTATATTATAATAAATTCCATCATGATGAATAAGAATTTGTGTACTCGTACAATGTCAACATAAGTGATCAAATCGTCTCAAATCAATCGTTTACGTATCCGAATATAGTCCGAATCATTCATCGTTCAACTTCAGTGATCTATAGATTGAAAAAAAAAACAATCAAACAAGGCTCCGTCGTAAATCAAGACTGTGAGCGTGCTATGTGCGTTATGTGAGTCATATTGTTTCTAAACAAAAATAATTAAAAAATATGAAAAACGGAAGCGTTTCGGAACAAGACGACTCGCATAACGCACATAGCACGCTCACAGTCTTGATTTACGACGCAGCTTCGAGCGCAAATAAAAATATACATCATCCAGAGATTCGGCTTTTCCCTCGGCCCGTTTATTTTCACTTTCGAACCCGCTCGGCGAATTTTCTTTTCGCATTTTCCGTGAGTCATCCGCGGAGAAAGCGCACCTCGAATGCACCTCTGTCCCAAGGTGACAATGCTATTTCGGAAATGAGGAATGTCGATCCGGTGATGATGCTGAACTTGTCGACGATGACGAATTTTTGTATAATATGTTATAATCGTCCGTGGGGAAGTTGCGTTTTTGCGGTGTCGAATGGCGCGTGTTTTATGTTGTCGTTTTAGATATTTTTATCGATGAATCTGTCTATGTATGTCTGTTTATGGTAATGACACCGTACATTATAATAATGCGGTCGATAATTTTTCAGTAAACATGTGCAGTAGTGCATGGATTATTAATTCGTAAGGATGATGGTTCAAGCTGCGGGGATGGCGAGGGTAGATCTGTTTTTAACAACTACTCGATCGTCTCAAAATGGATATGTAACCATTTAACTCGAAAATGAGAGTTTAACTTCTCATCAACGAGACGATTTCAAAAAATGGTTCCGATTTCTCACTCCATTGACCGCCGTACAAATTATATGTGCCGACGTCGCAATTAATTGCAACAATCGGCGCACTTAGTGTATTGCAGTTTGCGGATTTGAGTCGGTCCTCCTTTCGAAAAATCCCACACGTTTACACTAATAATCACCCATAAAAGGCAATGTCTTATTATAAAACCACCTACAAAAATCTCGCCATTGGCACCCGTTGTTTCATCATGTTCCTACATATGTGGCAATTGGACTTGGTTCCAGATACCACCAATCAATGACAATACGAAGATAATTATTCAAAAATGAATGGTGTTGAAACGTAAGAAAATATTCTCATTCACACGTTTATTTTCATTTGCTTTTGAGAGAATTTCATTCAACCATTTCATATAAATTTGTTGAGGAAAATTTTCGAACTCGACGAAACGATGCATAAGTCTTATTAGTGCACTAAAATCGCGAGCTTTCGTTTAATGTCAAAATGCACAAAAATACAAAATAACGACATTGGGGCTCATGAAGAATGTATGAAAGCTATGCCAAATTCCCTGTGATAGATAAATAGATAGGTAGATACATACGTAGATGTAGGTGAATGAATAACAAAGTGATTCATCAAATGAGAATCAAAGCATAATTGTTAAATTTCTAGTTTAGAATACAAAAATATTTCAGCAACAATATCGAATACATAACATCATAAATCAAATTTCAGAATCTCATTCAAAACATCAACAATTCAATTCCTCTGACATATTCATCATCATATCGATATTTTTCTTCATGTCCGACAATCTTCTTTTTTTTTTTAAATCACAATTGAATAACACCTGCCGAACAAAGAACGCCTCCAGAGCTGAAACGGACTATATATAAACGTGTTTACGAACTTTCGCGAATGGCCGAAACCGAATTTGGACATTACTCATTGTTTTTGCACATTCCTCGAATGACGTGTGGCAGATGAGCCGTTGACGCAAGAAACTTTCATTTTCTCAAATATCAACAAGTCATTTTGGTCGATTTGACGATCCGCATGTATACCGAAACCTGAAGATCTTTTTGATTTTGGATGCTGAATTCAAACAAGATATACTTTTTTGAAAACTTTGTCGGCTGAATGTCTATATCGATTGTTTTTGGTTATTCACGAATTCGTCTGAGACGCGATTTATTATACCTAAAACAAAAAATGAGCAAAAGGAAACCTAGCTGTCGATTCGCTCGTTTCGGCCATAAATCACTGTTGAAAAATCGAAGCCGTAAAAATACATTTCGCGTAACGTTTGCAGGTCGTTAAACCGTTTCGAAAAATGTTAATTTTACACGCGAAAAAAATTCGCAAAGTGTGACAAATGCGCCTAGTCCAATATAAATCTTCGCTCGGTCGCAATCATAATCTTGGCCATCGGTCATCTGCTTTGGGCCAAAATTCTAGTTTGACGGTTTATTAACACGCGCGTTCCAATTAGCTTTAATTAAAGCGTGGAATCGCAATGTTGTGCAAAAAATGACGTCAAACTTTTGATGTAATCACGCGTTTTCGATGTTGTAATTGATCTTTTGTGACGAAACTGCTATTGTATGCAAGTTTAACAATAAGCTATATGAGTTATATCGTAAAATCGTTTAAATCTGTGTATGCAGGCAAAAGAAAACTGTTAGGTTATTCAAAAAGTTTTTCTCTATATATGTTCTTTTTTTCTCAAAACTGTTGATTCACTACAAATGAAATTTATTCTAATGATACTTCAAAGACGCAGGAATGTAAACAATGTTTTTTTTTTAATTAATTTCTTTACGTTATTATTATATAATGACATAATATTTGGATCTTGGGTGTAATGATTATAATTTTCTCGTATATTTTTCATGTAAATATTCGTTAATTTTATTTTTCTAATGACTGACATTCGTTTCCACCTATTTACTTACTAATAATACTGTATTTTGTTTAGTATGATCGATCAATAAAACCTGACTAATTTAAAACAAAGAAACAATTAATTATCATTATAGTTACATTTTAAAAAAATAATAATTTATTACTCGACACAAGTTATACAAATCAATTAGTAAACTGTGCTTATGTACATTTAATTTAACAGATTATTATACTAACCTGAAAAAAAAACGATTATTCGAGTTGACTAACAATAAGTATTATTTCGAAAATGCATCAAAAACCTCTTCAAGTACGTTTTTATTTGTGTTTCATAAAAGAATTGGCAACGTTAACCACTTGTACGATGACAAATTCTGTTCATAATTCAAAATATTATCATCATGTTAAATATTTTTTTCGAAAAAGCGAATCTTCACCGTTATTGATTACAAGTCATTAATAAGTTTATGTTTTGAGCTTTGGTATGTCCACAAAATTAGCTCGATGACTCATAAATGGACGCAATTCTTATGCAACTTTAATTGCTAAATAATTCAAAAGAGCGTGTTAAATGAACTTGCTTAAAGTGTTTTTAATGGACTGCGTATCTGGGAGTTTTTTCAATTCGATAATAATTTATTTTTGTATTGTCTTCTGGCTTTTCTCAAAATGTCGTGCCAAGATTTATGTGCTTCAACGTCCGATCCGTCGATGCTGAAAAAAGTATTTTAATCGAAGCCGCAACTTTTAAGTGCAGTCTTGTTGTCAAAACAAACAGATTTTTATCCTCTATTATATAGGTGTATTGTAAACAAGTGATCGTTTTCTAAATGTACTATATACTTAGGGAAAATCTTGTATTAAACTGCAATTAAATGTGATCAATTGAAGATGATCCATTGCAAGTACTATGCGTAAACTTACACACATTATTTGATAAATAATTTAATTGAACCGTCTTGTTATTTAGATTTGTAGATATTATGTATTTGAAATTCAAATATTTTGGCTGGCGTTGTATTGATCTTGTGACTATTATGACTGCCAAATTTACAGCCAAGAAAATTTACATAAAATATTCACCTTACATATCAATCATACATTGGATAATTAAACTAAAATTATTATGATATAAACCGAATTCATTCAGGACTAGTCATGCATTCCATCTGAACCATTATCAAATAACTTCCATTAGAAAATTTCAATATCATAAAAACTGCTAACTTCACGAATCGCAGAATTTCAGATACTACATAAAGCACAGGACTCACCCGAATTTTTCCGACGAAACTCCAACAAGAATACATTCGAACGATAAATCAATAAAAAATTCGCATAAAACGCACGATAATTTCCAATAAGTGGGTCGCGGCCAAATATCACCGATCCGCCAAACGACATAAAGCCCCTAATATACGACCGTTACGGAATTCGCTAAGAGCGTTTTCAGCAGGCCAGTCAAGGCCGGAATATCTGTTTTGATATCCCGAAGCAAGAATTCGGGATTCTCGAATGCTTGGCATGTTTGGATAGCGATTCTTTGGTCCGCAGAGGACGGGGGGCGATAACCGTTTGTTTGCTGAAAGCGCTTTTCCCTTGTGGTGTCATTGTGAAGATCGTTCTTGTTGGCCTTTTGTGTTTTGATTGGGATCGGTTGAGTATTTTTATGTTGTCTGTGTGTTAGAGGATTTGAAAAATGGGGAGTTTTTTGAATTAAATATAAAATTCAAATTTATGATTATGTATATGGTTATTAATTTTGAAGATCAATGATATAAATTAGTTAACTGTTTCAAAGAATAATTGGATAATTCACAGTTTTTATTTCTTTGAAAAAAAATTATTTATTCTTGTGAAAGTGTGGAGTAAAATTTAATCATGTTTCAGACGGCTGATCTAGAAAAAGTTTTCGAGCCTTGTATAACATAAATTATATATAATATAAAAATACTGTTATGTGATATAAAATTGTTTTATAATAATCAAATTTCCATGCAAAAAAGTAACGACAAAAATAACATATTTTTTATTCATATTTTTATTTTTAAAAATTTAATTGTAGTTTTCATATCGTATTTTATGCCAAATATTTGTATTAAGTAATTTTTTTATTGGAATCGTTTCAATTTCTAAAGTGATCTTTCATTGTTATCTTAATTAGTAAATCGCATCGAAATATCTTTAAATTTAGTGATTCCTAATTAAAACCGAAATTCCAACAGTTTTTCTTTGTGAATCATCACAGAGTGAAAACGCATTTTAATTAACCCGAACCAAATAATTAAACACTCAACTGCAGAAATATTTAAATGAAAATATTTACATATTTTTTTCATGACTGTGCGAATTTTCAAACGACCTTCAACAGCTTGAAAAACGTCTGAAAATGACCGTAAATTTTCATTTATAGGACAAACAAAAGAGTTTACGACGACAAATTCAAAATAATCCCGTGCTATTTTCGTTTGTAGGACGATCTCCACCGGCTCGATGACTTCTGCTGAATCACCTTTTTCATTGATGATCTTCACGCGCTCGTGGGCAGTAAGTATTATATAGGAATTCACGAATGTTTATCGGGATTATTTATATTTGTTTTTCGCGGATTCAACAAACAAATAGCGCACAAATGTTATGCTAATTCCGTTACGGAGTATTCGCCAATATTTTTTTCCCACGCCGCTTTGCGCAAAAAAAAAAAAATCTAAAATAATTAACGCGAACCTTCCACTAACGATAGTTATGTTTTCTTAGTCACACTATACACGGTCGATTAGCGTCTGTAATGGCCAAAAAGCGGCCAAAGCAAATAAAAAATCGTCGAAACGACAACACAATGTTGGCTATTTTCGCCGAAGGCATTTGGCTCCTTCATAACCAGTTACACCTATCTTTTCGACGAGTTTCTGCTTCTTGTCTTTCGAAGGTACTTTGCCAAAAGCGAGCCGTTTTGACAGCAATCCAAAGACGCAACGTCGAAAGCGAAAAAGAATTCAAAACAGTGTAAAATACGTTGCTTTGCCGCCTTTGTTCGCCGGCTATCTTTATCGGTGTTGGCCGCGGTTTTCCGCGTTTAATTTATACTCGGTGTAAACCTGCGATTTTCGTCGTTGAATTAGTGAGTTATTCGTGCAACACGTGTTTCGTCCGATTTACGATGCTCCTTGTTATAGATCGATTTAGGGAAACCATTAAATGGCGCTTTGCCCGATCATATACTTCGGCCGTTAATAGGTCAAGCGAAAATCAGTAGCGCTCCATTAACTATGACAGCTTCAAATGCTTGCATTACGAAAATAGCGCTAATATTTCATGCGGGGCGCATATTTTGGTTGTGTTTGTCTTTTTTTATTATGTATGCTATGGGCTTCTGGTTTATGTATGTTTTTGTATTGATAATGATTTTTTTTAAATTAAATTTAAATATTAAAGAAGTATTATAAAATAACTTAAGTGAAAACTATGTTTTGTAATCTTATTATTGGATATAAATTAATATTTTTTAGAATAATTGATGAAATATTAAAAATAAACTATCACTTTTATTTTCTTCTTTTAGAGTTTACTCAAGATTTATTTGTCATCTAACATTACCAGTATTACTGAAATAAAAAAATTATTTATAAAATCGATGACTTTTTTAATTCGCGTAAGTTATAATTTGGTAGATTTTGATACCGATTTTTAGTACTTTTTTGAATAACTGGTATTATCAATCAATTCCTTATCAATTTTTACAAAATTACTGGATCTCGAAAAACTGATTTTCTTATATTATATTTTTAACTGACCAATTATTAAACCGTTAATAATTCGAAACATCTCTTCTCAACCTTTTTTCCTACAAAAACACAAAACTCCTGCATAACATTAAAATATAAAACCCTAGGAAAATTACAAAGCGAAACGTACCCTCGACTTTAATTAGCATTAGCAACACCCATAGATGAAAATATGAAAAATAAAATAAAATACGCAATAAAACGTTCAGGTAACGACCGGCTCTCAGGTCTTGGCGTCACTTCAACTATGCGGACGGAACGGTTTCGCGGCACAGACTTTTCGTTCAACCCGCGAAATTCCAACGAATAACACAACAGTTAGTTGCTGCTACTTCGGACGAAGCATTCCTTCGACCAAAATGGTAAAAGTATGCCGAAAGTGCCGAAAATCAACTCAGAAAGTCCAGCGGAAAAGGAAAGCTCTCTCGAGCTTTTCAGCTGATTGGTGACGCCGACTGTAAATATGCTTGAACAAGGTCGTCAACTCGTGTTATTGACGGTGTTTCGAAAATATAAACACCGTCCAAGAAACCACCCACCTTGACGATATGATGATGATACGCAATTTTTACGTAACTTGGTGTATAATTTATGGTTACAGGTACATGGGAGTTTGTTTGCCGGGATTTTTTAATGAAAAAATGTGTTATTTTCCGCTGAAATTGTTTGGCCGTTTTCAAAGTCAGGTGAATGTGATTCAGTGGTATAATGCGCATATGTAGTGTAACGTCAAAACGATTGACGCACGACTTTGGTTCAAAAAAATGTTTTCTATTTATAAATAGTTGGTAATAAATTAGAAATTCTATTTTTACCTATTCGAGTTTAAATTAAGATGGGTATATTTGTATAATCAGTGACGTGGTGATTTGTATAGCAGTGATAGGTTATACGTATGGTATAGTATGACGGTTGAGTTCAATACTCTTGAGATTTATTGAAAATTTAGAATTAATTATAACATAACATATTTTAATGTCTTTAGATTGGTTTAGTTAAGCATTAATAATGTTAACAGAGAATAAAAATTATGATATCACACAGAAAACTTATCAATTCATTTTTAAATTCTTTATCACAGCATTTTCTGACCAACTAAATCAATTTTAATTGGAATAATCCAAATTCAATACTGCTCTAAAACTTACAACCCTTCGGAATTCCCAAAGAATCTTTGGTTTCATATATCTATGAAATTTTCTAAGATAGTACATAAAAAACTATGCAAATCAAAAAAGACAACCCCAAAACGAATTTCAGCCAACTCAACCGAAAAACACGCCCGAACCGGCGCCTCGGAACGCGACATCCGCCTGAATCTCCAAAAATTGCATCGATTCGAAGAATCCGAAATAAATTCAAACGAAAAAAAATCGCACATAAATTGTGGTAGCATTGTGCAACCGACTCAACTGTGGAATGCAGACACCGGCGCCAAAATAAGCTCTCACCTGATATGCCAGAGGCGACGCGCCAGCGCAGGACAACTACAGTGGCCGCCATATTGCGATTTCTCGCCAACGGAAAAGTAAAATGGCGATTTAGGTTCGAAACGGCCGTAAATATGGCCGTGGACTGTGCGTCGATACGAAGCGACGATCTATTGTAGTGTTGTTTTCGAGTTGGGCGACGATCGGGTCAGGTTGTTGAGTTTTTGTTAGTGGCCGCCATATTGCGGTTTCTCGTCAACCGAAATGTAAAATGGCGACTTAGACTCGAAATGGATGTAAATGTGGCCGTGAACTGTGCGTCGATACGAAGGGACAATCTATTGTCGTGTTGTTTTCGAGTTGGGCGACGATCGGGTCAGGTTGTTGAGTTTTTGTTAGTGGCCGCCATATTGTGGTTTCTAGCTAACGGAAAATGGCAATATTAGATAAAAGTGGCCATGAATAAATTTTGGCCATGAATTTTGCTAGAATTTAGGAGCGATCTATAGTTATATTGTTTTCGGATCGGATGATGATTGGGTTAGGTTGTCGAGTTTTTGTTAGTGGCCGCCATATTGTGGTTTCTCTCCAACCGAAATATAAAATGGTGATTTTAGGTATTTAGAAATGACGGTAAATGTGGACGTGAGTTTTGCTGGTCTGAAGAGATAATGTTGGTTTCGAGATGAACGATGATCGGGCCAGGTTTTTGAGTTTTTGTTAGTAACCGTAATGCAGTTGTTTTTCGCCAACGGAAATGTGAAATGGTGATTTTAGATAGAAATAACCATAAATATGCCCGTAAGTATTAGTGGTATGAAGGGGCAAACTATTGTTGGGTTGTTCTGATTTTGATTTATTTCGATCGAGTTTGATTTGTTAATGACCATATTGCAATTTTTCTTCAATAGAAAATGTAACGAATTGTTAAAGAATTGATATTTGTTTCTGAACGAGTCAAATCAGCTTCGATCGAGTTGTGTCATAAATTTCCATATTATACAGATGTCGAAATAAGCTCTAGCCATACATAATATTATAATAACTGCAGTGTCATCAGTGTAAGATGTTTCAGGATCCACTATATCGAAAAATAAACTGTGGTTTTTGGGTCAAAACGATCATAAACACGGTTATGAGTTTTGCTGGTACAACGGTGAAATTCTTCGTTAAAATACCTAACCACCTGGTTGGAGTGTTGTTGCTGTTGCCAGATGCTTTCGATTAGACCAGGTTAAGTAGTTATTGGTTGGCTGAAACCAGAATAAGCAAGCGTACGCTGATTTTCAGTCATATTTCAATTTTCAGTCTATGAGAAATCTTGGTTCAATGGAGGTTGTACTGATATTTAAGTCATGATTTTTTTAATAAGAAGATATTATTTAGTTTTATTGTATATAATAGATAACGGTATTATAAATCAATTTTAAAAATTCTCATTTGGTATGTTAAGTTTGATACTAATGAAATTATTTATTTAAGTTTAGTTATGTTATGTGATATAATATGTTGCTTGCAATTTTCAATCAAAAACAATAAATTTTAATCTAAACGCCTAATTATGGCAAGATTATAAACTAAGCACGGGTCCCAGATTTCTTTGTTGCGTGAAACGCGAGCTTCGTTTTGTCACTATGGAATCCGAGCGGCCGATTTGTCTATTTCAGTAATAGGGTTAAAATATCAGTTCAAAACATTTTTCCGGGTGTTTTCCGGGTTGAAACTGTCATGTGAATGTCCTGGTTACGTTTTGGCTTAGCGAATCGGCTCGCGCGTGCGCTTTTCATTTTTTTTTTGCGAAAATTCCTCCGGGTATTTGGGTGCCCTGTGGAATTGTGACAAGCGTCATACGGAAACGTCAATTTTTAGTGTTACAAGACCTGAATACGTTTGAAAAACAAACTAATTATCGTATTTTTCACATTAAAAGCTCTCATAATTAATTTTACTAGAATGAGAACGAAAATTTTGAAAATAACTACCGGTCTATTATAATCATTACGATTAAACCTACTTTTTTCATGAACATAATGATTTTTTATATTTAAATTTTCCATATCTGTATATTGAAAGATAAAGGTAACGAAATTTCCGACCATTTGATTCTATTTCTAAATTAGAGCATAGAATGCATGTTCCAACACCGGACGCATTCACATTCCATCGAACTCGAATTTATTTATATTCCAGTGTGTTCACAAATGGTTCATCTCCTTTGTCTTCTCAGCATGAGTCGTATGTTGTATAAAAGAATACGTTGGATGATCTTCAGCTTTCATTCATCTTCAATGCTTTAAAAAACCTAAAAATAATATTGCAGGATGAAAATATCAACAATAATTTTTAGTCATGGAAAAAATTTAGACATCCTTTCGTTCCTTTTAAACAATTTATTTTATGTGTAATCTAGTAAATTTTGTAGTAAACTCGCTGAAGGTTTAATTTACATATTCAAATGATGAAGTGAACGGATTTTCAAAGTGATACCTCTATTGATATTTATATGATTCATATTGCAATAATTCATATATGATATTTATAATTTACGTTGTTTTTGCAAACTTAAATGTGAATATTGTCAATTTAGCCGGTGTTTGACCTTTGAAGTATCGTTGGCATATGTTCTTGTCGCGTGTTTCAGCAAAATCGTGAATTTCTCACGAAAAATTTCGACGCAAAAAATAAATACATGGTTAATTTTGCAAAACGCAAAAAAGTCACATCATCAATCAAAATTTTCATCGTTCAAATTTGAAATCGGAAATTGAGGGTAAAAAAACTAATCAATATAAACAAAAATTATAAATATAGACGACATTTTTTTTGTGACAATGTTCATATTCTAAGAGCTTCAATGAAATTCTCAATGATTAATTAATTGATATTCATGCATTTCAAATCGAGACCTTCAAAATAAATCATTTCTAAATTTTCATTCAAATAATTCATCGATGAAATATTTTAGAAATGATGTGAAATTTCTTTGAGAAATTTTAAATATTATCGTATCATACGTGAATAATATTTATATGACATTATTATGTTAAGCTTTCGAATAGTTATGTGTTTATTTATGTTGCACAAATATTTAAAACTTCTCATTAACCACGGGATTTTTGCTTAAATTGAACGGATCGCTTGCCAAGTCATCGGTATGCAACTATTTATAATGTAATATTATTTAACGACAAGAATTTTTATTTTAAAACTTGATGTATATTAATGTAATGTGTATTTAGTATACTTGCTATTATTTTATGATTTGATTTATATAAATTATTTTCTTTCAAAACTATTATTATGAAAAATATAATAGCATTTCAAGGCAATTATATTCGCTAATTGTTATAAAGATTGTGATAAATTTTTAATTATAAAATGTATTTATGGATCGAAGCAAATATTTTCAATTACTTGAAATTTATCTATCAACAATAATAGTATTTTTTTAAAGATATTTTCACTCCATTAATTTTATAAATTCAGCATTGATTCTAAAACTCAAAAGAAAAATTTCCAAATTTCATTTTCTTCAAAATTCGAAATTAATTTATCGATAGTATTTATTATATTTTTTAATTACAAATTTTATCTTTATATAATAGCGAAATAATATGTATATAATAATTGATTTTTTCAATTATATCTTAACCCCTCTCTTTCAATATCTTATATTATACTTACCAAAAAGAATGTATTGCAAACGGTACTGATGATCCCTAAGACTATAAGTACACAATTCTCCATTACTACACAAACACAATTGTTTTTTATTCCACCCCATCATTTATAAAATCGCTAAACTACAGATTTTACCATAAAATTCCACCATTTACGGAAAAGCTCACACAAGATCCCAAAATTCAAATGTTCACGACCTTAATACGATAAATACTAATACAGTAAACCCCCCTATAACGTTTGTGGCGTCCACCCTATAATGTTATTTTTTTGAAATGCATTTAAATTCATTTTTTTTAATTTGTTTCAAATGTACAGTAATCCCCCTTTAACGTCAAGATAGGTTCGACGTTATAGGGGGGAAATTTAGGAAATTAATAAATTAAATATTTTCCTTTTTTTTTGGATATTTTTACGAGTTAATTGTTTTTTAAATACATTTGAAAAAAAAAATTAAATTTAAATGCATTTAAAAAATGACGTTATAGGGGATTGCCGTATTTGAAACAAGCAATCACAGTAAACCCCCTATAACGTCAATATAAATTTCACGTTATAGGTGGTTAAGGTTTTTCAATTTAAATTTTTTTTGGAAATTTTTACGCGTTAACTCCTTGTTTCAAATGCAATTGAAAAAAATTGAATTTGAATGCATTTGAACGATATATAATATATAAAGGAGACATTATAGGAGGGTTTGCTGTAACACGAAAAAAAGAAAATGAAAACGTTTCATTTATCGATGTTCCCGAATTCCCCCCTATAACGTCAAACCTATCTCAACGTTATAGAAGGGTTCACTTTACTTACCAACATTATATACCACATCGAAAATCATACACACTCAAAGCAAATTCCTACCATAAACGCCCAACTTCCAGCAACCGAACGGCGCCGGCTTTTCCGGGCGTGCGGAAAACCGCTGGTATTTGGGACCACCGAGGAATGCGATGACGCGTCCATCTACCAAAAATACAAACTCCACTGTTGTGGGAGAACCACTCTTTCCATGACTCAGGCGGACCACTCCGCCCGGGACGGACGTGGAGCGCGTGCTTCTTCAACAGTCGACAACTGATCGGTCGATCTTCATCAGTCGATCTCCGACAGTCGATCTTCATCAGTCGATCTTCATCAGTCGATCTTCATCAGTCGATCTTCATCAGTCGATCTCCGACAGTCGAAGTCGTTCAAGACGAAGGGGTCGGTTCGGTTCGGTGGCGGGATCGTGTTATGGTGTGATCTGTGGTGTTCGAACAACAGTATTGATATTGTGGCCCAATCATGAAGGTGGTCAGGGACGAGGTTATCAACAGTGTCAGGAGCCAGAAGGACGATGAGTCTGATAAGGGCAGGACTGATGTTCAAGATATATTGGCTGATAATGATGAATCGAGGTGAGTTCCATGAAAGTATTTCATCATCTTTTCTGATGCTATTGCTAAAATGAAGATTCAATATACTTTTTTATTAAGTTTAATACTCCATTGAACAATACACATATTAATAAAAATTTAATTTACGAAATGATAAATGTTTATTTCGATCAATCTACGGTGTCACAATAAAGAGTAAAAAGAAGAAGTCGGGTTTGAAATGATCATTGGAAACGCATTGAAGTTGCGATGAGATTTATCGCAATGTTTGAGGTGAATTTTCGAAAATATGCGATACATTTTGACGGCGAAATATGAGGTCGTTCTAAAAGCGCCGTTTAGTCGCGACGAGTGGTTAATAATCGCGAATAAAAAAGTGATAGTGAGAAATGTGCGAATTTTTGAACACGCGAATTCCTGCGGATTCTAGAGTATTGCCAAAGTAATAAATTCGACTTTAGCGGCGATTAATTCTTGCCGTTTATATCTCGAAAGTTTTCGTAGCTTTGTGAGAGTGGCTGAAAGTTTCAGCTCTGAATTTCGCATTCAATTTTATGGAGAATAATTGATTTTTATTTATTTCATTTGTATAATTACAAATGAATACGACGTGGAAACTATGAACAAATCCAGAACGAATCTGAAATCTAATGTGAAAAAGTTATTTGTTTTGATACGCAGCTGCTTGAATTGTGTTGTTGCAGCAAGTTTTCCCCATGTCATTCCATTTTCTGAACAAAAAAGAAAAAATCAAATACGTATTTATCAAACGCGAGATCTATTTTATTCGATGATTCACCTGTTAATAACAATTTGCTGAGAATTGTGTTGATTCTGTCCGCTTGATGATGTAATATTTCACACGCTGTGCTGACTATGCTCAATCTAATAATGTGATATATCATCCAGACTACTGTATTTATTATTTCGTTTTTATTCTGAAATTTATCAATCAATTATACATTAAATTTTACAAAAATAATCAAAAAAATTTAGAGATAAAATTTAATTTTACGTATATAAACTCAGGACTATATAATATTATCATGGGATTTATATTCGACATGAACGTAAATAGAGTCCATATTCCAAATACTAATATCTGTAATTAAAAATTTCAACATTACTTTATAGATTTTTTTTGTATTGGTTTATTAAAAAATATATATAAAACCAACGGTTAAGCCATAGCGAGAATTTAACTTATTCACAACTCTTACTAGCTCATTGTGTGTTGTAATAATTATTTGAACGGACTTTTCGTTTACTTCAAAATTCGAATGTTGCAGAAGATTGCCACTTACTCTCCAAATTCGTATTAAAATTCCATCTAGTTTTTCAACTTCAGTCTTTGTATACATTGTTAAATTTTGATTTAACACTTCGAACCTTCTAGCAACGAAATTCACTTCTAAAACGAACCTGATGGCTTGAAGATCCCAAATTATGCAACATAATTGATAAGGCATCGTATGTAATAAAGACCAGCATAAATTGAAATAAATATGTATTGATTTAATCAAGACATATGTCACGTATGATAAAATTATTGACATTTTGATTCCATGGTTCTGATTAGTTTTTTCGAACTCCAATTTACGATCGATTTGTAACAATATATTGAATATGTATCTGGAATAGTTGAAAGCAAATATAAACGATTCTATATGAATCATCAAAATGGCTAAGATAACAGATATCTGGGATAGAGCATAAGTCACAGTTAGAGATAGTAAATGATAGTTTTCTTTGAATAACGAAACGTTTATCGGTGTTAATAAAAACATTAACATGAGGATAATCGAAAAAATAATCGTTCCGTAAATTTTATTCCAGCTGGCCGTTTGTAAATCATCATTCATTATTTTCATACCGAAAAATGCGTTAATTCTATTCATATATAATACAAATTTATAAATGTTACTTTCAGACATTTTTATATTTATATTATTATTATTTTTTATGCTGGAATATGAAAGAAAAGAAAACTTTGTTCTAACAATAAAACAGCATTTATAGAATCGTATACACACATGATAAAAAACATCAATAAACATACATTTGTGATTCGTGTGTAAGTGCATTGAAAATTATAATAAATTAATTGAATATTCAATTGAATTAAATATAATGCTCTTTGCAATATTGAATATTCATTAATATTTCAAATTCAACATGCAATACATAACATGAAAAAAAAAATGAAATATTAGCTACGCAAATTAATTTATGATATACAATTACAATCTATTTAAGTGCTAATTTAGTTTTAATGATCAATTATTTTTATAGTTAAGACGATCCAATATCATTCTGATCAATTTTTTAACTGTATTGTCTAAACATTTTTTTTTTAATTCATAATACAAAGTAAAAATATTTTTCAAGCAATATTATTTTTCAGGAAAAAAAAATTATTCAAATTGAGAGAATAATAACAAAAATGAAAACGAAGTAACTGCAATACTAAGAATTAAGTTAAAATCTAATACAAATATGTTTATTACAACGATTCTCAACGACTTGAATTGAAGCGTTTTGTTAAACTTCACTAATACTCTCCTGTAATCTAAAAAAAAAAAAAAACAATTTGAAGCTAGTTGTATGCCGTAAAAATATTATATGCATACATATTTTTAAAAACGTACGTAAGAAAAAAGCTTTGCTTACAATCACGTTTGTTTTATCTATCTGATGATACAAAATTTCGCAAAATACACACATGACGATCAATCTGCTGCTGTGATACATTGTCCATCCCAACATATTTAATACTGCAGGATCGGTCTGAATCAAGATTTTAAATAATTATTT
>JAOXNN020000027.1:3607585-3629647 GCA_028571205.2 Hydropsyche betteni | reverse complement strand
TATATAAATAAATAAAAAAATGAAACATACTATTGATTTACTTTTATAATTCATTAAATAGGCTACGTTTATATTACCAATACATGAACAGGAAATCCATATTCCTTTCAACAAAATCTGAAAATTTTATGTATTAAATATTTTGTTAAATTAAGATATATATGTTTTTAAAATTATATTGAAAAAATACTGACCGTGAGAGCATAACGTGAATTTAGCATTTTTACAACCGTTGTCAATTTATTGTGTGCAGAATGCAATTTCCCTATAAACTCATCACAATCATAATTATTTTTGATTGTTTTTCTTTTCAAATGACCATCATTATTAATTCGCCAAATTCTAATTAAAATTCCATCTCCGATATCAAACATAGTATTAGGAATATTGATGGCCAATTGTTGATTTAGCACTTCGAATCTCCTTGTAAGAAAATTTACTTCAAGAATGAATCTTATGAAATGCAAATCTACGATAGTAGAACAAGCATGATATAAAAATAAATAAAACCAGCTTGTAGCCATGTTTGAATAAATATTGAGAAATTTTATTACAGCGTACACAATGTATGTTAAAATTATTGATTTTTATATGCCTTCGTTTTGTTTAGATTTATCGAATTCAATTTCGTGATCAATCTCTATTAATAGTGAAAAAATTATGATAGAGTGCCGAAAACCATACAATAATGATTCTAATTGTGTTACAACAAAGATTAAAAGCATCGATATATTCGTCAGTGCATACGTTAGATTAAGTGAAAGCACATGAAAATATTTTGAGACAAATAATAACTGTTGGACATGGATGATGGTGAAAGGAATTGACAAACTCATTGTTATAAATAATACATAAGTTTTATAAGTGTTATTCATTGGTTTGAAGTGATTTTTATGAATGTCAACATTTTTCTGACCGATCAAATTATTTATTACGTTTGTATAACGTAAAAATGTGAGTATGTTGGACTTGAGATTCATATTGATTGGAAAATTTCCTATACAGAATGCATCGATTTTACGTTTTCGTGATAGCATACAAAATTTCAATGAATATAAAATTATTCATATTTATTATTAAAGGCAATCACGATAACTGAATTTTTCAAGTTTCGAGTAAATTACCAAATTTGTATGTATTGATTATTCAAATATGGTACAAACAAAAAATAATTGATAGAAAGTGTTTTCTTTGTTGATGGAATAAATCAATTAAAAAAAATTCTGTAAAGTAATATTTTGTTGGATGAAAAATAAATGTCAATACTCCAGTATCATTATTATTTAATTTGCAACAATATAAACGCGAACGTACATGAGACAGACATAGCACTGAGAATAAAGCTATAATCTAAAACAAAAAAAGTTTTCGCCTTCATCCTCAACGGTTTGAATTGTAATATCTTGGCAAACTTTTTAATCACAATTCTATCGTCTGTAAAAATGAAATGTAATTGTAAAAATCAACTTTTCCTTATAAATTCACTTAAATTCGTCGAGCTTACCCGACGAAAAAAGTTTGACAACTATTAAATTCGTTTTGTCAGCTTGATAATGCAAAATTTCGCAAACTGTGCACATCGAAATTAATCTTATTATATGATATACCATCCAACAAACAGAGTTTATTACTTCAATATCGCCCTATAAATTGACAATATACATATTTATTTTATACATTTTTGTATTTAACTTTTCAATCAACACTCACTAAGGATCTGTGTGTATAGTTCAATACAATTGCAGGATTGATGTTGGAAAGAAAGGCGCAAATAATCCATATTCCGACTATTAGTACCTAAATAATTGTTAAATAAATTTAATTTTTTTGTATACCATAGGAGAATCAATTGAGAAGTGATTTTACTAACCATCATACTGTATTGACGATTTAACTTTTTAACGACCCTCGAAAGCTCATTGTACGCCGAAAGCAATTTTTCTATAGGAAAATAATTTTTTATACATTCGTTTTCCGAAAAATGTTTATTTTTTGTTCTCCAAAATCGTATCAAAATATCATCTCCTTTATCGTATGTATTCAGATCAAACTTCATAAGCATTGAAGTCAATCGATAGTTTAAGACTTCAAATCTTCTAGCTACCAAATTCGTTTCCAATATGAACTTCATGACGTGTATGTCGACAAGAACACAAGCACATTGGTATGGAAATTGGTTTATGACAGTTCGAGAAAAGTTTACATAAAATTGAATAGATTTTATTATAAAATATGCTAAGTATGTCAAAATCACTGAAATTTTAATGTATTTATTCTGTCGTGTTTTTTCAAACTGAATCTTCATATCGATTTTTATCAAAAGCGAAAGCATCATTCTAGTATTATGCGAGCCAAATATAATGTTGTTGAATTGTACCACTAATGATAATAGTAGAAGTATTACTTGAGAGAGTATATATGTCGAAATGAGAGACAATGATGGACTCCTTTCTCTGTATCTTCGGATGTTTTTTTCGAACGTGGAAACCGTCCAAATGAATAAAGCCAACGTCAAAACCCATCCGTAAACTTTGTATAAGTTATTCGTTTTTCGAAATTGCTCATTTTTGATGTTCAATGTCTTCGCGCCGAGCACATAGTTGATTTTATTTGTATAACGTACGAAATCGTATATGTTCGATTTTGGCATTTCGATATAACAAAATATGCACTGTTTATTTATCGATATTTTGTTTCGATATGTGTTGTTCTGATAATTCTTATGAGTTTGAAAGACGCAATATCATCGATTACAAGACAATTATGACGTTATTAGTATATATAATTAGTAAAATTGAATGAAAAGAAGATAGGAAATAAACAAAGCAATTCATTAATCGAAATATGTATCACAAAAAGGTACTCAGAATAATTAGAAAAGAAAACGCTATCGATTTCGTCAAACAAAATGAAAAATTCCACAGGCATTTCTTGGCAAGAAGTCTTCGAAAATACGAAAACTGTTGATAGTGAATGACCATGTTTATTTATCGACGATACAATAATGAAACTTCAAGGTCTTCAATAGAAACAGCAAGCTTCCTGGTCGTTCTTCGTTTTCTGAAAACCGTGCTTGAATTCCACAAATAGAATATCTCTAAAACTTGTTATATAAAAATTATATAATAAAACACTCGAATCGGGTTGTACACTCGCTGAAACTTCACCATTCGACACGTAGATGTCACTAACAACTCACCATACGCGAACGTTCCCAGAAATCTTTGCGACCACATTTTCCAAGTACAATTTGCGAATTCGCGGAATGAATCATCGTCGTCATCGCTTCCCAATCGAGGATTGCACAACGGGCTCACTCAGCACGATGCGGTTCTTGGTCCGAGACGTGGGCGACATATTCTTTTTTCGTCCCCGTGATATAATACGTCGACAAGGTGTCACAGGAGTGACGCGAAAAGCTCCGTTTATTCATGAAAATTAAATTTATTTGCGCACTAATGAGTTGTCCGCTAATAGACAGTAAACAAGGCGAGTCCTCCGCGGCCATTCTATTTATTTCTTTGATGATAAACCATTCGTTTTTTTCTTCAATTTCAGTTGCCGTACGGAAAACGTATCGTCGATCTGTCCAGGCATATCTCATGTTCTTCCTGGTTTGATGTTGAGCGGTGCTGGAGCCTGCAGACCAGCTGATCTTCGCTCGTGTGGGATCACTTGTATAGTCAGCGCTGCTCAAGAGCTTCCCGACACGCCACTTCCTCATCAGGACACTGTCTTTTTGAGGGTGCCCGTTTTGGACACCATCGACGATGATCTCACTCCTTACTTCGACATGGTCGCCGATGTTATAGAACAGGTAATTGTTTAGGAAAATTCGAGTTTTCCCGAATGGTCGTAATGGAGTAGTGAAGGTCCGGCTGAATGGCGCTCCCACTCGGATGCCAGATTATTTACGTTTACGAAATCTCACTTTTTAATCATGTGACTTCTGGGGTGTTGTAAATTTAGTTGGCGCGCGGAAGAGCTTTCGGTTTCCTGTGACCTAACCTACAAAGCTTTCAACGGCTCGCGCGGAATTCGTTTTGCGTGGGATGAAAATGTGTACAGGGCTGAGAAAATTTCGATGATCGTTCAATTTAGAATTATATTACGAAAAATAATCAGATATTTAATATTAAAAAATGTATTTTATTAGCATTATTATAATTTTTGTATTAATATTATCAATACATGGTGGGTACACACGATAAAGTAATCAAAATATCAACACTAGTTGAAAAGACCTTGTGCTTCAATAGATAACTAATAGATCGACTTTGATGATGATGATGATATTGATATTAAACTTTTATTTTTTGCAGGTCAAAATAGCAGGAGGTTGTACGTTAGTACATTGTGTTGCTGGAGTTAGTCGGTCGGCTGCTTTGTGTTTAGCCTACTTAATGAGAGAACAACGTATTTCACTTAGTGACTCCTTCAGGTTTTTGCGTACCAAAAGGTAATTATTCACATTTTGTGATGAATTATATAACAAATCAAAAATAAATATTTATTTTTAAATCAAATCGTTACAGACCGCAAATACGTCCTAATACAGCGTTCTTCAAACAACTCATTAAGTATGAAGAGCAGTTGTTCGGAAAGACTTCTGTGAATATAATTTATAACGAAGCTGCTGGAAAGGATATACCTGATGTGTACGAACCAGATTACCGAGAGATGGCATGGTATCGGCAACAATACTGTATAACAGGAAGATATTAGTGATCTATACGAAATTGTGAAATGACTCTTTGGAGTGATTTGATTGTTAATTCAAACAAAATGTCTAGTTATTATAGATGGGGAATGTCATATTATATTAATATGATAATACCAAATATTTTAATGAAAATAGAATATTTAACCAAACGTTAATGTATCATAGAATAAATATAGTTAAAATTTGAAAATAAGTCTGCCACTAATATTCTACAAAGGGACCAAAATAATTAAAAAAACAAATGGTGGTAATTTTAAAGCACAAAGCTAATATTAAATCTCGTGTCAGTTTTGTAAACAGCTTTTATGTGTAAAAATTATATAAATACGTTTTTTAGTGAAAAACACAATCTCAATATTAGCATTAAGATAAAATATATAAATTATAACATATAGGTGATGAAATAAAATGTCAAGTGTATTTTGATTTATTATTTAATTAAAATATCTTTTCCCTGTGCTCAATAACATTCTTTCAGATACGGGACAGTAGAACCTTAACAACCCAAAATCGAAACAGAAAACTGTTTTCGATCACAATAGGCAAATATACAATCTTTACATCTGCATTCTACTGCGTCAGTCTCATCTTATTTTAAGTGATCGAATCTATTTTATAGTATATATAATAAATATATTAATTACATACTGAAATATTATAAACAAGTACATATATAATAAATACTGATGAAAATTTTAAAATAACACATAGTTTGAACTATACAGAGGCACAAATTACACTATCTGATAAATCAACTACGATAATTTTACACAACTCAACAGTGATGGTTATATACAAAAAAATCAATTAGTATTCAATAGGCTTCTAGTCTAAATCGAAAATTTCGAAAGCTTGATTTGACAATATGATTTTAAGTATTGAAACATTAAATATTTGCTTTAAGATAGTGAATACTTTTCGTGTTAAACTAATAAGTGCAAAACAATTGAAAACAAATTAAAATTTGCTAAATTGTTATATTTAATATAACAAACTCAACAATGAAATATTTTCATTAAATAAATATGTTTCTATCTAATATAAATACCTAAATCTATCTTAAGCGCAAAACATTTAAAATAATTTGTTGACTTTTTGGATTTACAAAATATAAATTTTAATTTGAATAACAGGAAAATGTACCCCTTTTGAATTCAATCATTTGATGTGACAACACTGGTTTAATACAAAACGCCAAAGCATAAGTTTTTGTATTTCCCATAAATGATTGTGGTGGCCAAAAATTAAATAAAAAAAACTTAAAGATAAAATAAATAAACATGGAACATAAGAAATCCCTGTTTTATGTATAATTTGCTGTAATATCAAATTACAGTACAGAGACGATTCAATATTTCTAATAGTCATAAAATTTGTCGATAGAATTATATTAAATTAGTATGTTCCGAAAAAATCTCTTACAATTTCAAAATGTAACTATTAGAACTTGTAAATGTTATACACATGTACATAATGTCAAAATAACAATAAGGATGAATTTTAAATAAGATTGTTCTGGAAAATAAGACAAAGACGATAATAATTCGAATCATTCAGAATGTTAGTTCCAATTTTTAGTGACTTATAAATAAAAATGAATTTTCCTAAGCGAACAATTTTCCAGCATTGTACAATAAATAAAATGATAAGTTTTTTTAATGAATAGTGAGAATTTATATAGAGGTTGTTTCATCGAGCAAGTTGTGTAGTTCTTTCAAATGGGCTGCTTTGGAACCGGTGGCGGGTGATGCTGCGACAGCTCTTCCGATGTAACTGAAAAGAATTTCATAAATTATCCAATCGAGTTGATCCATGTAATTTTTAATTACTATTGCATTTTGGTAAAGGTTTAAGAAAAAATTCTTAGAAAAAAAAGTTAGGTGAAAGACAGCAAATTAAATAATTGCATTCGGCTTAAATAAATCGAGCAAAAACAAAATCACTTTTGATTATAACGTATCAATTTGATTTTATATATTGAAAGCACAACAAAAAGCAAAACTACAGATTCAACGCATTCCCGTCTCTCACCTAATTTCTCTAACTTTTGTGTTGGTTACATCGTCACTAGGTTTTTGAATATTTTTATCGTTCTGACGAAAAACGTTAGCGACTGAAGAAAACCAACTGTTACCATCACCACTGTAATTGGCCACGTTTTCGATTTTATGCAAACCAACATGATAAAGAAATTAAGAGCACAAATTTTTGAAATAAATATTAGAATGTATTTAAACAATAATTACCTAACATCTCGTTGCCCATTCAAGCAAGTCTTGAATCTAGGTTGGACATAAGACCAGGCTCCTTGATTTTTGTGTTCTTCTTGACCCCATGCCAACTTGGCGTTAGGATACTTTTCGCATTCTCGTCTCACTAAATCGTACGGGAAGGGACTGATTTGTTCCATCCTCACAATAGCGATTTTATCATCCAATTGTTTTTCGGAACGTGCTTTGCGCATATCGTAGAATACTTTTCCAGTGCAGAAAATGAGTTTCTTAACGTTGTTGGGATTTTCAGAAGCTGGGCCTTCGTCTGGGATGATCCTGTAATGATTTTATTCATATTATAAACTAACTATAGTAGAAGTTATTAAAAAAAAAAAAAACCAACCTGAGGAAATTGGTTCCTTCTTTCATCAAATCAAATGATGATTTAGCTTCGGGATGTCTCAACAGTGACTTAGGAGTCATAATTACAAGGGGTTTGCGGAAAGGCAATGCAATTTGCCTGCGAAGAATGTGGAAATAGTTTGCAGGTGTGGTGCAGTTAGCGACAATCCAATTGGCGTCGTGAAGTTGTCGTACTATAATGCAAAAATAAAAAGTTCATATTTTCAAAGTAAATCACCTGATACGTGATGGGAATGAAAACCACAATGAGACACAATATAAATTTATGAAAAATTTCTTAGTCCGATATTTCACTCGAAAGCCAAAATATTTCAATTTGGTTTACCTTCGAATTCCTCTAAGTTTGCAACCCAATGAATGCATTTTGATTTGAAAAATTAAATAGCTTAGTGCAAATTTATTGAATTGTTGATAATGAAAATAAACGTAAACTGCCATTTTTCAAAAAAAATAACAAGAAATAAAAAGTGAAAGAAGAAAAGAAAGCGAAATTAAATATTACCAAGAATAAATACATAAAATAAATCATATTGAAAAAATTTCTAGACATTTTATTAATGTGCTGAATATGAAAATTGTACCTTCAAATTCTTCAGATTCCGGAGGGTAATAATCTGGATCATCTGCAGACATTTGCAAGAACCTTTCCAAACGAGCCGAAGAATGTTCTGGACCCTGAATAACATCAATTAATATTATTATATAAAAAATTTCCAACGTCTTCTATTGAATCCAAATTCGTTTAATTACCATTCCTTCCAAGCCATGGGGTTGTAACATAACCAAACCAGATTGACGCACCCATTTAGCTTGACCGCTTGAAATGAACTGATCAATAATACATTGAGCAGTATTGTTGAAATCTCCAAACTGTGCCTCCCAGAGGACAAGAGCATTAGGATTTGTCATTGAATAACCAAGTTCGAAACCAAGTACACCTACAAAAAATATATCACAATTAAAAAAAAGAGGAAAGTAAACTCGTAATGAAAATGATGAATTTTTACCATATTCAGAAAGAGAACTGTTGCAAACAGTGTAAGGTGCTTGATCTGGGTAAAGATGGCAAAGAGGACGATAAGTGGCTTTGTCTACTTTTTGATGGTGAAGTACATGATGTCTGAAAAATGAAAAATACATGAATATAAAATATTATATTGAAAATAAATTATTACATGTATGTATACAATAAGTCATACCTGTGGGAGAATGTTCCTCTTTCAACGTCTTGACCTGATAAGCGAACATGAATTCCTTCTTTAAGTAGGGAACCGAAAGCCATAGCTTCTCCAAGAGCCCAATCAGCAGTACGTGTTTCAACCATGTCCATGCGAGCTTTTAAAATACGTCCGATACCTTTGTGAATTTCAAATTCAGCAGCATTTGGAGGAGGAGAACTGAATCGTTTGCCAATATGAACCAAAGTTTCTTCCAATACGCCAGTGGATGATGACTAAAATTATATTTCAGCCATTTACATTAATCATATAATTATAATAGAGTATAATAAGAAATAGAAAATTACTTTCAAAGGATCCTTTCCTTCAAAGAATCCAGACCATGGAGAATCGAGCCAATCCTTGTATTTGATATGAGTTTCTTGTTTAGCTTGATTGTAAGCATCTTCGCAAATCTTTTCATATTTATCACGGACATCTTTAACTTCTTCAGCATTAACTGTGCCTTCTTTGATCAATTGGTCGGCATAAATATCCAAAACTATGGATTAAAAAAATAATGAATAATGAAATAATGAAAAATTGAAAAAAAAAGAAAACCTAAGATAAAATATTCGAACCTGGTTTAGTATTTTTGATTTTACGATACATCAAAGGTTGAGTGAACATAGGTTCATCAATTTCATTGTGACCATTTCGTCTGTAGGATACGATGTCGATAACAACATCTTTGTGGAAAGTGGCTCTCCATTCCGCAGCAATATTACACACATGCATAACAGCTTCAGGGTTATCACCGTTAACATGGAAAATCGGAGCATTGACGACACGTGCAACATCTAAAAATCAACAAATATTAAAGCATAATTTCATAAATAAAATACAAGAAAATAATCATAACAGTAATGTTACCTGTGCAATAAGCAGATGAACGTGAATGTCTGGGATCTGTGGTGAAGCCAATTTGGTTATTGGCAACAATATGAATGGTACCATGGGTAGTGTAATCTGGAAGATCTGACAAATGCATTGTTTCGAAAACAACACCTTGTCCAGCAAAAGCAGCGTCACCGTGAAGCAAAATTGACATCACCTAAATCAAATAGGATGATTAAGAATATATTTGTAATTAAGTTATCCATTAATTTTTTGATCATTACCTTCTTTCCTTCGCCATCACCCCTGTAGAATTGTTCAGCCCTAGTTTTTCCTTGTACAACTGGATCTACTGCTTCTAAATGAGAGGGGTTAGCGCATACAGCAAGACGGATATTCTTATTTGTGACACGGTTCAAACGCTCAATGTATGTACCCAAGTGATATTTGACATCACCAGACCCCTGTAAGTTAAAGTAAAAATGTTTTGTGTTGCCGAAATTAACTATTTAAAATTATGCAAAATAGTAGCAAATTTACATCGTCAGCAGCTTCGAGACCAGCAAATTGTGTGAAGAGTTGATGAAGTGGCTTACGGCATACATTAGCCAAAACATTCAAACGTCCTGAAAGAAAGAAATAAAATGAAAAATCCAGTTTTCTGATGATAAAATAAATTGTGCTATAAAATAATAACACACCTCTATGTGGCATTCCCATAACGATAGACTCCACACCCAATTTAGTGGAAACATCAATAACTTGTTTCATGGCGGGAATGAGGATTTCACAACCTTCAAGTCCAAAACGCTTTTCAGATGACCATTTCTTAGCAAGGAATCCTTCAAATCCTGTGGCTCGGGTGAGACGAGCTAAGATCAATCTCTTTGTATCAGCATTGACAGCGGTCACGCCAGGAGTTTCTAAACGTTGTCTGATCCAGTTGCACTGTTCCAATGAATTGATGAACATAAATTCAACTCCGATATTGTTGCAGTATGCATTTTCTAATCTATTCAAAATTTCTCTGTAATAAAAGTTATTCAATGAAAAAAAAACTGTACATATAATTTTAACTTAATTAATGAATTTTCTATCATACCTCAACGGTAAAGCTTTATCTTTGTCACCTCCAATGAAAGTAGTTGCAGGTAATTTAAATACTCTATCCATATCGGCTTCCTCTGGTAATAAAATTGTGAAAAATTAACAGACACTCATATCGTATAGCATTTTCAAGTTATTGTAAAAATTAATAAATTATGAAGAAAGTATAGAATATTTATAATGAATGTTATGTTTCAAGAAACATGTAATATGTACAATACAATGAATCTGTAATTAAGTCTTCTAGACTAGATTATCAAATTTTTCATTACAATATAACCATTCCGCATATAAATGTCAATTTAGAAATCATTTTTGTTATCTAATAAGTGTGTTAATCGGTTAATTTTATTAACTATTTATAATTTATAATGAGAATTTGTTGATACCCTCTAATAGAACTCCAATCAGACTAAAAATCAATTGTATTAACTTTTGAAAAAATAAAAATTACCAATGGATTTTGGAAATACGTTTATATAGTTGTGAATGTTATACATATCTACTGTATTCATATAATAAAACAGACCCACGTTTGTGGAAACTTACTTGAATTAGCTGCATTGGCATTGATAGATCGCGATATTTACAAGGAAATGTTAGTGAACATAAAATAAATCTACATTTACTACTATACTACTGAGTTATTAGAGTAATCAATAGCAAGAATAAAAAAGTTACAAAGCAAGCAAATAAAAATGGTTTAGAAAAATAATTCATACTTACTAGATCTGAATTTATAAGATTTAAAGGTGTATATCATAGATGAAATTTCAAAAGAAACATATCAGATAATTTTTTTTCTGTACTCGAAACGATCATTAAACTAGCAAAATCACAAATATGATATACAACTAATTTATTGTATTATAAAAAAATATGTAAGGGCATTTAGATCGTAATCATTAATAAAGGAATATGTTCAAATTAATCTATCATACTAGTGTGCATAAATATGAAAGCTTCGAAAGTTTATAACCCACAATGAATACGCCCAGACGAAATTTCACAGCCATTTACAAAGTGACACTTATAATGCCACAGTACGGATGTCCCGTGCTATACAAAAAAATTCCAATTTCACAAGTGCACAATCCCAATAGATAAATATTGTATCATCGTTATCTTACTGAAAATGTTAAGTTGTTGACGGTGGAACTCCATCTTGTCACCCTTTGTTACGCGATCTCCGGAACAAATAATAAAAACTTTAATTGTGAAACTAGTTTTTGTTTTAAATGTAACATCGATCTAGACAGTTAATAAGAATGTAAAAAAATTGCAAACGAGAAATCAGGCAACAGCTTTGTACACATTAATATGCAAATTTTCATCTGAAAACTATATAAAAATAAAAAGTGAAGAAGCGAATTTGAAACATATAGAAGAACCATAAGTTCGGATTAATTAAACGATTACTATGCCACATTTCACTGCGTTAAATACCATGGAATATTAATCAGGGATCTCCTACGCAAATGAAATACATATAATTGTTTATATAAAATATAAGTTTATAAATTATGGTGAAACCTCATTCGAAAGATTAAGAACGAAATGAATAAAAGGTCGAAAAGGGTTTTAAAATAATTGAATCATGATTTATTATATGTTCGGGCATTTGTTCTTACCAAATCGATAGCTCGAGTAGAGAAGCTCTTGCGGAGGCTTATCGTCTAGATCTGCGGCTGATATATCCAATGGGTCTAGCTTGGCTATGTGATGGCCCCGGATCTGTTTTTTCATGTTTTCTCAAAGTTAATACATAATAGCACAAAAGCAATACAAATTGTTAAATTTTTAATTCAATGCAATTTCATATTAGTTAATAAGATAGATAATCTGTTAATATTATAAATAGAAATAGTACCACAGTAAATATAAAAAATACATTTTCACTGATACAAAAAAAAACCTATTAGTAGGAAGGTTTCCACAAATACATGTATAAAATATAAATAAACCTGAAACCACATTTTAATAAAAAAATATATAAAACAATGATACTACAAATTCATCCTGTAATGGAATAACAAAAAATTATGTTACAATATATTTTTTTTACATATTGTATTAAACATTTAACATATTCTAAGTCGATAAATAATTTACCTTATAATATAACACCAAAGAAATGCACTAAGCTAAGAGCCAAACAAATTAAAACAATAGATACGATCAACAAGCAGATAAACCTATGAAAATGTTAATTTAAAATAACTACACACCTACCTTTTCAAAAACTCTAGGTAATCCTTTTTTCAATAAAATAATAAAAGAAGAATTCAAATATGATAACGGTAAAACGAAAATTGCAACACTTCGACATCTACTAGTGTCACAAACGTTTCGAGGTACAACTATGATATGAAATATGAATATGTGTCACATTCAAAAACCAGTCAACGATGGATTCTGGTGAGGCGTTTAAATGGATTCGATCTGCCTAATGAAATGATATATAAACATTCACAACGAAAATAATAAATATCCCATTGGTTACACAATAAAAGCTGTCAGGATTATGAAAGTATATAATATAATACTTAGTGACTAGATCGAAAAAGGAGTTCCAAATTGGTGAACATGTGAAGTTCGATCGCTAAAATCGGTCAAGGATGATAAATTTTGTAATGAAAAAGATGATAAATTGAAGCGTATGAAACAATGATGATTAAATGGGAAAATGAAAGCCGTTTAAATTGCATACCAAATTGCATATATTGTCGTAAGACAGCTTCGGACGCTCGTGCTTGTCCACTCGCTGACACATTCTTTTCAGCCGTCGTGATGCCCAGGGGATCGAGGTCAGCAGCCAGGTGTCCTCTAGACTATGTATCACCACACATAGATATACCATCGGACACAAGGTATTCAATTTAAAATTTTGAAAAGTACTAATATATAAAATTTAACTATGTATTATATATTGATTTAATCGAATTTTCTATTTTTTCTAACAGAAATAAAATAATAATATATCATTTTCTACATTCAAATATGACAAAACGCACATCGAATTTATGATGCATTTGAAAACCAAATGAAATAAAATGGCTGCTTTCATGCAAGAAATACCAATCCCTTGTGATGATGTGAATTCAGCTCGGGAACAGATGTGAATTTATGAAAAAGCATTGTAACATGTTGGAAATGTAATATCGTAAACTCAATACAAGGCACAAATACTTGGGACTAGATATAGATCACACACTTTAGATAAGAAATATCACACTGCATCAGATTTGAATCTGAAGAATTTATTACTAGTATGAAAAGTTATATTTTTCTATTCAATATTAACAGTGAGATTAAAAAATATAAAAGTGTGAAGAATTCAATATCAAAATTTAAGTACCTAAATTCACAAACCTATAGAAATATAATTTGTACTTTTTTATTTGAAAATAAAATAATATTTCGAACAAATGTGACTTTTAATGGGAAAAAATACTAATTTAAAAGTGACTATTTTTAGATAGTTTTTTTTTGTAGATAATTACTAAAATTCAATGCAAATTTTCAATAAAAATTCTAATGAAATTTGTGTAGAATACTTATGACACTCTTTCATCATAAGCATACACTAAAAATCATATAAAAGGAAAATATATGCTAGTATCAAACTACAAGTAATTGAAGTAAGATGATTTTATATTCAAGTACCTATAAATATTAATTAAGTAAATTTCTAAGATATGCATAAAATTAATTAAAAAACCTTCAACTAAATTATATAGAAAGTTATAATAAAAAGTTAATAAAAAAATCATCTTAAGGGAAAATAGGAAATAAAATCTATATCACAATTTTCATATGATCTTCTCACATTTTTACACTAACATAACATAAAATAATATACAACACTAAACTACATAAAATAACAAAATGCTACTCAATATTGAAAGCTAATAAACTGTGGCCTAGGAATATAGGCAAGATCTAAAAAAAATAGACAAAAAAAAGATTTGAATATCACCTGATAGCTTCGAATAATAGCTTGAACAGCTAAATGATCATCGATAATCTTTTCGTTGACGGGAGATCCTGTAAAAATTTCAAATAGTAAAATAAACGCTTCTACGAAATTTCATAAAAGGAAAACAACATACCGGAAAGGGATGGCGAACTCATGCCAGCCATCGGAACGAGTGCTGAAAGTGGAACAGTGTTTCTAGGAGGTGGAGCGAGTCCAGGTGGTGATTGATAAGCAGAACCAGGAGGAGATCCTTGGGTAGAATTGCGGAAAAATGCATCCCAAGACTTAAAATAAATAAAAATATAATTACAAAAAGTAAATTTTAATGTACAATTAATAAAAAAATGTTTTGAGAACTTACGGCATGTACAGTTTTGGGATCGGCTAGCCAAGCATTATACATATCCTCCACATAAGCTCCGCTGGAACCGTTCAAGAATGGTTCCGCTGCGGTTGCCGATAATTGCCTTTGAGGATTGTAAGTTGAAGTGATGCATGGTGCCTATTGATAGAAACTCTTAAAATTATTTACAACGATAAAAAAGTCTATAAAAACAATTAGCGATACATACTGCTGATTTTTTCAAAAGCCATGATGCGAATGCTTTGTCTTTCGGGCCTACTTTTGGTACAAATTGTGTGAAAACAGAACACGCTCGATGCATTTTGCTATAGTTTATTTAAACCAAATTATATGGTTAGCTGAAACAAACAATAAAGATTACACTTGGTAGTCGATTGAAACATATACGTCCATTTCTATCAATTAATGTAGACAAGTGCAATTACACAATCGAGTCACGAGTTCAAATATTCACATTCAAAAAAAATTGAGTCCAAATTATTGAAAATGATTATTTCTCGATTACCAAAGTGTGAAAAAAAAATTAAATTGAACTTGGAACCATAAAAAACAACCACTTCAAAGATAAAACTGTGACAAGGTCTTCACACTTTCACCATCAAAGTATGACTCGTCGACTAAGTAAAAATCCCATTGTGAAGATCAAAAATCGACATTGCCATTGTTTATATGTTAATTTCATCAACACCTTTATGTTTTGAAGGAAGAACAAAAAAATTTGAACTACTTCGATAATTGACATAATTGAATTATAAGTGACGTCTCACATATATTATACATGGCAATTGTATAATTAAAGCAACTTTATGTATTATGAAATTCGTCAAAAAATTTAGCTAACGACAGAAGCGAATACTGTAATTTAAGGTATTTGGCCAATTCCCAAATGCACAGTAACTAAAAATATCTCACAAAGGAAATAAATACGGAAAAATAGTCTGAAGCTAAAGATAAAAAAAGTCCATTACATAAGTTTTTCAGACAAAACATGCATCAACGATTCTAAATAATTCTACGAAAACTGTTAAAATAAATTATGTATTCAGGTCATCGAACAGACAAATTGGATGCACAAAATACACATCAACACCAACAATTGATTGCAATAAAACTAAAAATATGATCATACGAACATACCAATACAAAAACGATAAACCAATCGATTCCAATCAATAAGACAGTAAAACCTCGATATAGCGGACAAAATATCCGATCAAATGTGAAAATTGTTATACATGTTTAATCCAAGGTGTGTTTTTACAAAAAGTGTATTGTCGTTAAAATATTGTTTGTTAATTAATTTTGATAAGATATTAAAGTTTTTATAAGTATCTCATTGTTATTAAAAAATATATAATATGTATTTTAAATTCATTTATGGAAAGTGCAATAGCTTCATATTGTCGTTTATTTAATGAAAAGAAAAAAAATTGGAAAACCTGCCTTGATATAACAGACTTTCAGTTTTAACGTACGGGTCTCCTCACCAGCAATTAAGCCGTCATATCTATCTTTCACTATACAGTCAAAATCTAAGATACTGCGTTCTCCCGAAAATAAGCACTACTGTGATTTTAAGATTTTTTCAATCCTATCCAGTAAATAAGCTCTATCCCAAAAATAAGACCTAGAGAGGAAATGTCCGACAATGTGGTACTTGTGACTAATTATCACATTGGTTCTGATTCCGTGCTCGGTACATAAAATTAAAATTTCGTAAAAATATATTTTTTTAATTTGTTTTTTTTGACTATATGTAGTTTAATCTGTTAAATTTTTGATAAAACTTATATTTCCATATTTTTGTTCGATTTCTGACCCTGTAATTTTTTCATTAATTAAAACTTTGTATTTTATAAAAAAAGTGTCGGATGAACTATTCATTTATGAGCAAGCCATTGTCAGATGAGATATCACACGCACCTACGAGGAGCACAAATTGTATGCACGAACTTCTTTTCCCTGAAAATAAGCCCTATCACGATTTCCGGGTACAAAATTAATATAAGACCGGGTCTTATTTTCGGGAGCACACTTTACAATCGCACACTCGATACGGAAATTACACAAATCAAACCAGACACGTCGCAGTGCACCGAAACCCGAACAATCTCAACCGAAACGGGCCAATCGAACCACCGCCGGAAAAAAATCGATAAGAGCAAAATTGTGCAACTTTACCGAAACGAATTACAACGTCCAACGAAACGATAAGAGGATAACGGCCCGTTGTGCAACCGTCAGAAAAGCTCGGGTTAAATTTATACGGGGGGCGGTCACGTGCTGTCAAACGTCATTCTGCATCTGCGACGAGCGATGTTCTTGCGTAATGGCCATCGAGCGCCAGTGCCGCTGGTTTTTCGGGTTCGGGGTTTCTGGTTTCGGGCTCTGGATGCGTTTCGGGTCTGGTTAGGGTTCTGTTTCGAGGAATTGCGGGATAAATCGGGGAGCGACTCACCTTCGGCCAGCACCGCTCCAGAAGACCGCCCCGTGCTCGGGCGCAGGCGTGCCAATAGTTGAGTGTCGGTTCTTGAGAACGTTGACGTAATCCGTTTCTCAGAATCGGATGAGGAAAGTCGGTTCGGTATTGATATGGAGGTTTGGGGTTTTAATGAAAATGCGT
Source organism: Hydropsyche betteni (assembly GCA_028571205.2). Lineage (NCBI taxonomy): Eukaryota > Metazoa > Arthropoda > Insecta > Trichoptera > Hydropsychidae > Hydropsyche > Hydropsyche betteni. Next base: position 3,612,161 of record JAOXNN020000027.1, on the reverse strand, counting down.
CGTTAAGATATATACAATTATATTTTAGAATAAATCATAGTTATAAATATTTTTCGATTTTGGGCATTGGGAATTTTTATTTATGGAGAGTATTGTAATGAAGGGGAATATGCAAGTTAAGAATTGTGGGACTCGATAGTAAATAATGGTAAGCGATATTTGTCAGTTTTGGGAATATTAAGAAAAACTGTTTCGAAAAAAAAAAAAACAGTTTATATGCATTTAATGCAAATAATACCGGGAGTAACTCGACATAGTACTGTCATCTTTTGAGAGAATGAGGAATTATTTCTGTAGTAAATGTACTAATTTTTGTGGTAAATAAAAAAAATTCGATTTTGACGCTTACTTACAAATTTACTGCCAAGCCTCTCAACTGACAAATTTTTTAATGGGTAAGCAAAATCATAAAAACCTTAAAAAAGGTCTTTTAAATTGATAAATCTATGATAATTTTTTAATATTTTTATCGATGAGTATCGGTTGATTGTTTTTTGGAATTTTCATATTTATTTTGAAAAATACTGGTTTCCCAAGTGTTTTGATATTATTTAACAATTTTTCCTTTGACTACACATTTGCATATAAAATGCTATCCCAATCTTCATGTTCTTAGTACTAAAATTATGCATATTAAAAGATGATAATAAAAATATTTTAAACTATCACTTATATTATTCATAAAAAGATTGAAAACTGAAAGAAAAAACGATATAAGTAATTGAGAATACAGGTATCTCTCATTTAACATATTTTTGATTTAACACGGTTTTTCTGGTCAAATAAAAATTTTATTTTACCAAATTGTGTATAACGATGCAAATTAATGAAAACTACATTTTGAATGCATCTTAGCTCTTTCCGTCTATTAAAAAATTTGTGAAATTTAGGGTTTTGAAGTCTTTTACACGAATTACTCATTTTCACAACATCAATCTCAAATTACACTGAAAGTGATAATGGTAAAAGTGGTAAAAGCTTCAATATAATTTCGATATCTGCAAAAATTAAAATATATATTTCTTTAATTTTTCTAAAAGAACTTATCCTTTTTTCTACATATTAGTAAGACTCATTTAACACAATTTCGTTTTACACGGCAATCCAGGGGACCCTCTCTACTGTGTCAAATGAGGAATACCTGTATATAGAAATGCGACAAACATATATTATTATATTAAAATTAATAAACAATAAAAACCACAACACATTAATAATTTCATATTATGCAAAATACAAGTGCAAGAAACCTTTAAATGAGATGTGAAAATGAGCAATAAATATATGATAAATGAATTTGCGAAATCCACATTAAAAGTCCAGCAATGCAGGTTTAGTATCCTTGGCACATTTCATTGCAGAATGAATGAGTTTCACGAATCCTGTGTCTTTCGGTTTCTCCAGACCACGTAACAGACGATTCTTCATCACAGCGACAAACTCACGATTACTCAGTTGACCGTCCACTGCAAGTAATTCATCAATTAATTGCTCATCAACTATTGAATTTTACGGAATCAATTCTAAAAAGAAAACATACTATTTTCGTCAAATATTGTGAAAACAACATTTATAACATGAGGGCTCAAATCAACGTGTGCCACAGTTTTGGCAACATGTTTTAAAGTGGGTTGATCGATCGATGCTCCGGCAATGTGATAAAAGGTCAACGCTGTATCAACATCATTAATATTATTCAGAAAATGGAAAAATTTCAAATAATCATCTTTCGATATGCCAATTCCATGGTCACGGAATCTAAAAATAAAATTAAAATGATGACATTGCAAATAGATTGAGTTTCATGTGGAATTTTTATAAAAAGAATTACGTCTTCTTGACCCTCTTTAACATACGAGCCTTCTTTTTTTGAGGATATCCAGCATATGCCAAGAGTAACTCTGCAAAATCAGCTTCCGTGATTTTACCATTTTCATCTACAATATACGTTATAAGTAACTTGTATAAATGAAATTAATTTTAAATAAATCAGTTTAAAAATTACCAGGAGATTTCCTCATAAATTCCAATGATAAAATTTCTTTTTGCAATTGTTGTTGAAAATATAAAAATTTCTCAATAGTTAATTTTTGATTCATACTTGGTCCAAAGAAATATGTCGTCAAGGCAGAATTGACTCCCTATAAAACGAATATTGAATATTGATTATAAAGCAGTTCAATTTAAAAAATTCATACATAAATAGATAAGTGAACGAACTTTAAATGTATTTCCAGTATTTGCATGATCTCGATGCCTAGATCCAATACTAGTTTGTTGACGAATAAGGGTAGCTACTTTTTCGAATTCTTCAGAATCAACATCTCCATCACCGTTCAAATCAAACATCCTAAATGCAATTTCAAAATGACGTCTAGAAGCTAAAAAAAAAACCAAAATAAAATATAAATTAATTGTCACGTTAACAAGATTTTATTAATACAATAAATTGAATATATAATAAATCCAGAATGAATTTTATGGTAAAAAAAACATAAACTGAAAGAAAGGTTGGTACACTACAACCTCTTTCCACCATCATTTGAAAATCAATACGCCTTGACTTGCTCAGTCTGAAGCTTGTAGTAACAAGGAAAGGTACATTGCAAAAAATGATTTGAATATAAATAAAGGTTTCGTTCAAAAACAATCTATATTTTAGGTGAAGACTGATAATAGCCAAAATGATATTTTTATATTGAGTGAGATTTTTCTGAAGATTGTGCCAAAAATGAAGATTTTTTTCATGACACAATTAAAAATAAAACCAGTCTGTGATTTAAAATAATATTAAAAAGCGCATAATGCCAAAATAAAATATATAAATCGTACAAAAATTACAAAAAAAAGAAAATGCAGTGCAAAAAGAAAATATATCCTGTCAATAATAAACATATTCATTGTAAGATTGTAAAGACCAGCACATTCTTTTTATGGGTATTAGTCTACATGCTAATCATGAGACTGACTATTTTTAAGAGCAATAAAGTAGAAGACAACGATAATGAAGATTTGTATCTAAGTAATGAAACTGAATTATGGCAGGTAAATCACACTAATCACTACACATAATTTTGCTTTAAGAATCAGTAAAATTTTATGTTAATTTTAAGAATAAATGGGCGGAGCATTTCGAAGAAAAAATTAATTCCGTGAAAAGATACGAAGACTATTCTGATGTAGAAATCAATAATTTAGAAAAAGAACATGACGAACGAAGGAAACAAGTTTGGAAAACTTGCGTAAAACATAACTTGCATTTGAGTGGAAATCCCAATCATTGGGAGTTTTTCATAGCGCCTCATCACAATCTTGTGTGGTGTAACATATTCAAAGCTGCTAGTTCTAGTTGGATGTACAATTTCAATATACTAGGTAAAAATAATTAAATTATCATTTCAAAATACTCAAATAATACTAATATTATCATTGTATTTAAGGTGGGTATAAAGAAGATTTTTTGAAACGATCGAGAGAAACCCCTTTGACACTAGCACGTAAAAAATTTCCTCGACCTTCACTCGATTATTTGGAAACAAGTTTACCTGGATCCGTTTCGTTTATTACAGTTCGTGAACCGTTTGAAAGATTACTATCGGCTTATAGAAATAAGTTAGAAAGATATAGACAAAAATATTACAGAAAAATAGGTCACGAAATGATAAAAAAATATAGAAATGAATCACAGCTTCTTTTTGGAAAAATAAAAAATTATGGTCCAACATTTTATGAATTTGTTAGATATATAACAGAAATGCACAAATTGAAAGGAAAAGCGATCAATTTCGATGAACACTGGGCGCCCTATTACCAGTTTTGTACGCCATGTCACATTAACTTTACAATAATAACCAAGGTGGAAACCTTGAAGCGTGACACTGATTACGTGATATATCAAGCGGGATTGGAAAGTATACTTTTGAAGCCCGTGAAAGAGAAAAAACTGAGGGTGAAGACAATCATGAATAAAGCAAAAGACGGCAAAGAAACGAAAAGTTTGTTGAAAAAATATTTCAAGCAATTAGATAAAAAGAATCTCGAAGACTTGATGAAAATATACGGAATAGATTTCGAAATGTTCGGTTATGATCCGACAACATATTTCAGTATTATAAGAACAGATGATGAATTACAAAATTATAAATATTTTTTGAAAAATAAAAGGAACAAAGATGCTTCCAAAGATAAATCTTCCTATTTGTAAAATTTTGCAACGGCACTATCCGTTTTTTGAAATTTTAATTTTTATTGAAGTTTATGAATTAACTAGTATATAGGCCCGATGTTAATAACATCGGCTGTGGTTTTTTTAAGAAACGGTAAACGATAAAATGTGAAAGACCGATTGTATGAACTCGAAAAAAGGAAAAAAAACATCATCATCATCATCACCAAAAGTCGCGGTTCGGGTCGTTCATTTGAAAAAATGAAAAAAAAAATTCGCAAACGTCATCGAACGTCAGCTGGTTCTGCAATAATGAGCAATAATGTATATGGGTGTTCGTTTTATATGAACGAATATGAAACGATTTCTTACATATCTTAATTTTATGCACTCCTGATATAATAGCTCAAA
>JAOXNN020000027.1:3561802-3607485 GCA_028571205.2 Hydropsyche betteni | reverse complement strand
CATTTTATCGTTTTCCGTTTCTTAACAAAACCACAGCTGATGTTATTAACATCGGGCCTATTTACTAGTTTATATTAATTATCAATATTTGAAGCATGGATAAAATTAAAAAAAAAAATTTCACCGAAAACTTTCCGCACCCCGAACCATCAACGAATCCGTTGACATATCAACCGAAGATACAAACCCAAAAGGCTATTCATCCAAAACTTCATTCATACAGTCCCGGTACACCTGCGAATCAACGACTCCATATAATCGTAATGATCTCGTCTTTGTGAACGGTCTGTAGCCCCGCCTACAAAATCTACAACACGGTGCGCACAAAAGCTATCCCCTTTCGAGGGGTTTGTTGTCGCCGTTGTTCATTTGCATGCTTGTTGATTCGGCGATGTCTTTTTTATGGGAGGATGTGTGGAAGAGTCGTTATTTCCATGCATGATTTTTTCCATTGATGAATCCAGTGTGATAAATAAAAAAAAAATAATATTTTTTATTTTATGAAATCGTCATTGAAAAATTTTACGGTTGAGTTTTTATCTATTGATATAACATCGTATAACTTCGATGATTAGTTGAAGATGAAACCGAATTATTGATTAATATTAAAAAAAAATTATTTATCATCATCATTATTCATATACAACTAATTATAATATACTAAACTCAATTACAATTTTTTTTTAAATATAATATGATAAAGAATAAGTAAGATTCAAGAAGTTCAAATATTGAAATCATCTCACGATCATCCGGGACTAAGTCTAATAATTAAATAATTTTTTCAATAAAACAATTTGAGAATATTTTCACAAAAAAAATCATTTTATCTCCACCTGGAAATCATTAGAACAAAAACATGATTTTATCCTTAATTTTGACCCATCATACACAACTCCCATAACTATTTAGTGGCCCCTAGTTTGCGTGCGACCCCACTTTAGCACGATGGGGTGGGCGTCATTGTTTTTCAGAAAAAACAAGGGTCGTAAACGATCGCGATCATCATGATCACGACCACGTGGTCGCAGTCATCTCGCCGATCCATGGGAATACCGTCACATGTCATCGCATCGCCGTGGGAATAATTCTGTAACATATGCCCTTTTTTATATAATCGATCATCGCTGATGAGCCAGTGTGGAAATTTGAATAACGATCATTAGACTTCATGAAACTTTTGTGCAATATGTGAAATTTTAATCTGATTCGAAATTTTCAAGCATTTATAAAAATTCTAAAACCGAAATGCCCTAACATCGTTCCATACGCGTTCATAAAACATTCGAAAACGGTTATAAATGCGAAAAAAATATCATGAAAATGAATAGGAACAAGACACCGCGCTTCCTGTCCCACTTCACATAAGAAAATTACATCGAAAAAAAAACAACATCGATATTGAAGAAGAAGAAGACGTAAAAAGGCGGCGAAGAATCTGCCTTTGTGCCTTTTCGAGCGGAGACAAGTGGGCCGTGAATGGGAGCGCAAATACAATGCGCGTTTTATGTTTTATTATATGTATTTTTTTATTAACGTGTATGGGAGCTTTGTTGCGTGTTTTAGAGCCCACATGATGCGTTGAGGGTCTTGGGAAAATTTTGATCCGTTTTTTTTTTGTAATAATTTTTGTTATGTGCAATTTTGGTACTTATGTCCTTATGAAGTATCACCGAGTCAATATAAAAAAAATGTTTTGCGATTTTTATTGATCGACGATGTCATTGATCCAATTAATTTATTCCCTACCACATTTTTAATATTTTCGTATTTTATAAGAAATCAATCCATTCAAACATGTCCTATAAATTCTTTGAATGTATATTGCGCAATATTTGAACATAAATTTTCTTCCACTCAAATAAGAACTTTTATAACTGTATAATACAATTAAAAACATACTTATTTTTAGTATACAGCACAGCGATGTCTATTTTATGAAATCTTTGAAAAATTGATCAATTATCCGAATTCTTCTATTGGAGAATTTCGCCATACCATTTTTCGAAGAGTTCTTGTTCCATAAAAAAATCAATCCGCTCCCATATTTCCTACCATTCACATCATCCAATCGAACCAAAATCCTCCATCCAATAAGCAATCGATCCTTTCTCGCATAACCTACAGCGCTTTATCCAATATCGAGCAGCGATGTTCTTCCAAATTAACAACCTCCATCCAATTTTAATAGACTGTGTTTTTTAGCCGGGTCATTTTGCAGGTCGCATCTTATACGATATACCATGCAAGGTGTGCCAGGACCATTCCTCGGGCAAGCATTATGGAATTTACGCCTGCGATGGATGTGCTGGGTTCTTCAAGAGGTCCGTGAGGAGGAGCAGGCAGTATGCCTGCAAAAGCAAAAGAGGTGGATCCTGCGTTGTGGACAAGACTCATAGAAACCAATGTAGAGCTTGCAGATTGACCAAATGCTTGGAAGCGGGAATGAATAGGGATGGTAGGTGTATTTTTTTTTTCGATTTTTGATACCTTGGAAAATTTTGGGCTTTTTCTCTAATGATAATGATTTTTCACACAAATACACTTGATTATTAAAAGCTAGTATATAGGCCAGATGTTAATAACGTCGGGATGTGTATATGTTTATTTTAAAGTCGATTCCCGTGCCCGATTTGAATATTTAATATTTAATTAATGAAACCAGTTCATTTTTTATCGTCACAATTACGACATATAGGCAAAGCCATTAACTGTATACGCATAAAGACCATGTTCGCGAAAAAGTCGCGAGCGTCATCGAACTAACGAACACATTAACGAACGAACGAACACACACACACAGAAATTCGCTATTATATATAGGGGATTTCTATAGGCTATTTAATGTTCATTAGATTATGTTCTTCAAATTAACAAGTACTGAAAAGGAAGAATCCTTCACGAAATTGAATAGTTTAATACAGATTTCACTCATTAGTTCAGAGAAAGGCGAAAAATATTTTAACATCGGAAAATGCGTTAGGAATTTTGGATCAGCCTTATAGTTAATAACAATTCTTTTCACGGTCAAGTCGTTTGTATATATAATCTTATCCGTTTCATTTATAGCTTTGTTTCTGAGATTGATAAAAACTTAACTAAATTAACAATCATCGTGTATAAAATCCATGATAAAATAATATCTTCCCTATTCCTCTAGAATTTTTTTTATAATATCAGACTAGTAGGCTATTAGGCTATTAATATTATAATATTAACATCATAATTTTGATATTGTTATTATTATTATTATTATGTGAATCAATGTAAAATGAAGTTAATGATTATATCCTTGAACACATCGATTTATTGAAGTTAGGCGATACCATATTTGGTCGGTAAAAGGATGCAATTGGTTTTAATTATTTGAAAAGGATAATAACGGCCTAATGCACCACTAAAAGACTGAAAAATGTGAAAAGTCGTAACGTACTGATTTTTATTTTATTTTTTACGGGCTATAATATCCAGCAACGATAAAAACTCATTGGTTTTTTTTTTAATTTTATTTCAGCAAAGATCAATTGCTGAAATTCAGAGAAAATACTGACAATATTACATGACTTTCAATAATTGATATTTTATATGAATAGAAAAACCTAATAATTTTTAATAATTGCTAGATATCATATGCAGTAATTTTAATCTCCAAGATTTTTTCTACAAAACCTTAAAAAATAAAATAAAAGAAGATTGAAAATGAGCATATCATGACTTTTCTAAACCCTTCAGTCTTTTAGTCTTGCATTAGGCCATTATTACCTGTTTCAAATGATCCGAGACCAATCAGATCCTTTTACCGACCAAATTACGTATCGCAATCTCAATAAATCGATGCGTTCAAGGATATAATCATTGACTTGATTTTACATTGATCATATTCCATGATGGTCCGCGATGACTTCAAAAGATTCGCATCGCAACGATGTTTCCATTGTCGTCGCGATCCGTTGAAAATGGAAACCTTCGTAATCTGAGCATTTCTCGAGGATATGAAAAAAAATTGTTGATGTGTCCTTTTGTAAAAGTTGATGCCTATCTGGCGATACGATCTCGGTTAACAAAGGGCGGGAAGATTTGAAAAAAAACGCGTGTGTGCTTATGCGCGATTATGTCATTGCACGGTCGGAAAATTTTTGAAATTCTGACTAAATAGGGATTTAACATATCTAAGAATCTTTTGGAAATAACTGCCAGGATCAGCTGAAAGTTGTGCACGCAAAATTAAATACTTGCACCAAAAAAAAAAATTATGAATTATCATCCATATGAAAAATCATCATATTATATTTCCGTAAACGAAACTCAAACGTTATTATTTAAGCCTTTATATAATATTCGGAAATGATGTGAATCCACTTTTTTATTTCGAAATATTGGAAACTGTACGTTTTTCGATTTGCTAAGCAGTAATGAGCTTATTTTTCTTTTTTGAGATTCTAAACATATCAAATTCAAAAGTTCGGATTAAGTATGAATTAAACAGTGTTTTCGGGATTGCAAATTGATCACGCCACTTTCATTTATTTATAATGAAACTTGAAAATTTTATGAGTTTTTATTATATGTATACATATATGAACATGATGAATGGTATGTATAATATTTATATTAAATGGTTAGTTTTATTATGATTAATAGTCAATATCAATATTTGACAGCACAGACAAACGACAACTTTTTGCATTATCGGTAGTTTGTCACAATATTTTGATGAAGCATGCTTTGATGGGACTTTACTAAATATTTTTCCCGTGCTTCGATTTTTAATTAATGCTCACAGTTTTATCTCCCGTACTTGATTTAACTATAACGTTAGATTAACAAGCATTAATGATACTTACCACCTAATAAAATTATACCGACCCAAGAAATATTTGACATACTAAACTTATTTGACAATATTTTTACGGGAAAATTTAAACGTGAATTTTATATTAAAAAAATAAATGTGCATTTATCCTGAGTATTTAATAAAATTAGTGTGAATTAAATAAATAATGTGTGCATTTTGCACAAGCATTGAAGTGTGTGTATTCGAAAAATTATATTGATCATTGAAAAAATAAATATCTATACCTTAAATTTAAAACGAATAAAACGTGCATTAGAATGAATATAAATAAAACATCAATAACGCGCAAACCCGAATAAGGTGAAATTTCAACATTCATAATAGAATCGAAAATAGACCAAACTGCTAAAATGTGATTAAAATTAAAAGAAAATAAAATTTTATCAAAAGGAAACGTTAAAAATTGACAGTTGTATTATATTGTCTATGGAGAAAGACTTTACTATGGCAATATTGCCACCTGTCGATCATTTTAGTATTCAAATCTATTTTTCCTATTGGTCATTTCATATTTTTTAATGGTAAAAAATTAAACGGTCAGAATTTTAATCATGTAATGGTCAGAATATTTTGGTAAGAATTTTAATCAAAAACGGTAGGAATATAATGATAAATTGTCAGAATAAAATAATAAATAGTCAGAATTTAATAACGAAATGGTCAGAATAGGTTAAGTTAGATTAGGGTTCTTAATATTATTCTGACCATTTAATATGAATTCTAACAAACGCTGTTAAAACTCTGACCATTCAATATTTATTCCGACCTTTATGATTGAAATTCTGACCAAAACATAATTAAAACTCTGACCAATGTCAAATAAATTCTGATAAATGGGATAAAAATTCTGACCAAAATCGTATTTAAATTCTGACCATTTAAATACTAGTCTTTTTTACACTAGCATTTGAAAAAAAATTAAAAAATTGAATGCATTTGAACGATATAGGGGGTTTAATTTTAGAATTGTATAACCAAGTCAACCACTTTCACTAAACGTATAAATTGTAAACCAAATTATTTTTTTTGATTTAAATTCAGTAAAACAAAAGCATAAAGCATGGAAACAGATCGTCGAATATTAAATTTAGTACTTCGACTAATAGGTACTGGATTTTTTTTCATCTTAAAATAACGTTAATTCGAGTTGTAAAATGTTTTTAATGATACAAAAACCTTCCCGGATGCGCAACCAACATATTTACAAAATTTCATCGTAATCAGATAAGCAGTAAAGTCATGCATAACTAACCTACACACATACATTTATTTTTATTTATTTAGAAATAAAACGATTTCTATGTTTAAAAAAGTTGGAGTTAAAAAACTTTTTACAGACAGAGTTGAAAATTATGACTTCATTAATTATCATCTTAGAAATCGATAAATACACTACTATGGCGATTTTATGTTATGTTCACAAATTTTTCTAGTATCGAATAATCAAAAACAATAAAAACAGATAAACATTTAAAAAATACTTAAGATTATGTGCATAATTATGCACACTAAACTTCCATAAACAATTGAATTTAATTTCTAAGTAATTCATAATTTTTTTCTAGTCTTGATTATCTGGATTTTTCGCTATCCAGATCTTCTCAATCCCCGTTTAGTCCGGATAATCGAGGTTCTACTGCATATGATGATATTCGTTGTTTGGTGCAAATCTTGAGGCTGTTGGATTTTTGCACGCACGTCCTTTTGCCAATTTCGAAATTCGCTCAAAACCGGCACGCCCACTTTTAAACATATACATATGTTTTTTTTTTACTATTCGATGTCGAATTTCTCGATTGAGCGGATGTCGTACTTTGGCTGAGGTCAGGGTTAGGCGAAATGGTGAATGGATACGTTTTTGAATTTTTGCGGTTTAAATATAGTTTTAAAACTTGATCGACTGGTCGGTTGGCGGCTCGATGGTTTTTTTTTAATTTATAACGATTTTATATTGTTGAATTATTGACGCGGCAATTTTTTATCTTATCGAAAAATTATCACCTTCGCAAATATAATACATGTGCGTGCGTGAAGGTTACGTATAAATTTGTGATCATGTTTTCTTGTACAGCTGATACAATTGATTCCTAATTGTAAATATATCAGTTTAATTAAAAAAAAAATCATTTATGTGTCAAATTTCAATTATCTTTAATGTTCATATTGTAGTACTAGGTCTTTTCAATATATCATCAAATTTTTCATATTTCAATGTAAAAGTTCGAATATTTAAAATCATCCTTTTCAAACGGTCCTTTTTAATCATGTCCATCCGAATTGTCGCTTTACTTCGCCGAAGCTAAATTATTGACCCCTGATTGTGAACTGTTTCATAACCCGGGTAGTAACTCGATGATTTATCTTTTCAATGTGTGACCAACAGGTTATCGAACATATGAATATGTTTATAAATTTTTCGGTAACATATTTAAATTAAAAAATAATCTAACTGTTATAGTTTCAACTTAGCGTGTATTTTTTTCATTAAATACACTTTTTCAAGGTTTCGTTTTATTTTGATTACCCATAAGTGTCATGCAATATCATGACATTTTCACAGTTACATATATTAGTCATATCAATACTTTGGGATCACACATTTCCACAAACACAACAAAATAATCGATTCCACAAATCAAAAATACATATATTTTTAAAATATACAAATTAAAGATATTTATTTTTTATATTCCAGTCAATCTGTACAGAAGCACCTTTCTCTGATGAACCTGCAGCGTTGGAAGAGTTGGCTCGTTGCGATTACACCAAGCGCATTTCCCGTGCTGAAGCTGATTCTGGAACTACGACACGCAGAATCCGTGTCTATGCTGATGGAATATATGATTTGTTTCACCAAGGACATGCCCGACAGCTGATGCAAGCGAAGAGTCTTTTCCCTAATGTTTATTTGATTGTGGGAGTATGTAGCGATGCTTTGACACATAGCAAGAAAGGTAGAACTGTAATGACTGACGAGGAAAGATATGAAGCTGTTCGACATTGTAGATATGTTGATGAGGTAAATACAGTTAGAGCGAATATATGAAAATATATTTTTGTTTCAAAATTTTGAAAATTTTTTTTATCTTAAGGTTGTTAGAGACGCTCCATGGGAATTAAATGACCAGTTTCTCACCGAACACAAAATTGATTTTGTAGCACATGATGATTACCCGTATTTAACAGAAGATGGAAACGATGCTTATGGTCCTTTGAAGGCAAAGGGCATGTTTGTTGCCACTCAAAGAACGGAAGGTATAGTTATTTTTCACTTCATTGTAATAAATTTTTAATTCATTAAATCTGTTATTAATATAAGGAAAATTTTAATTTTAGGAGTTTCCACATCTGATATAGTTGCTAGAATTGTCAGGGACTACGATATTTATGTAAGAAGAAATTTAGCCAGAGGTTATTCTGCGAAAGAACTGAATGTATCATTTTTATCAGAAAAGAAATTTAGATTACAAAATAAAATGGACGAGTTAAAAGATAAAGGCAAAAAAGTGATGAATCATATAGGCGAAAAGAAAGGAGATGTCATAATGAAGTGGGAGGAAAAATCTAGAGATTTAATCGAAGCATTTTTGCTTATGTTCGGAAGAGAAGGAAGACTGGTACGATTTTTAAAATTTTTTGGTTTTCAACTTTTTTTATTTATAAATATTGATAAACTATTTATATTATAGTCAAATATATGGAATGAATCTAAAGGGCGACTGATGCAGGCCCTGAGTCCTCCAGGTAGTCCTGGCGGAAGTGAAGATGGTGATAGGAGCGGAAGTTCGCCTCCACCACGAAAATCACGCAGAGTCGAATCACCTTCACCCAATAGTGGAGGTTATTTTCTGTTATTTATTGACTAACTCATTTTTAACTCTGGGAATCTTGGAGCTCAAAATGTTTGCTTTGCTACCTTATTCCAAGCACATTCTTTTCCTTTGCCTAATTGCATGTACGATATTCATAAATATATCTGTGTAATAATTGTTCTTCAAACCCTATTCATTCTTCCTGCAACCAAGTCACATTTTTTGTAGTTGAGTAGTTAAAAGCTTGAAGTTTTCCAAATTTTTTTTTTTACTTGAAACAACAAATTTCAGCTAGTTTTATTCTTTCTGCCACATTCAAACATTGGGTTTTCTATTGCATCACTGCTTTGGTGTACAATTGCAGCTATTCCTTCTACCTCAAAAGAAATCAAATCACTTCTCACTGAGGATGCACTCCCATTCTGATTATACTGTTGGTTTTGTGATTTTTTTTTCAAGACCCTAGTTTTAATATCTTCTAGAATTTAACCAATTTATTTCAATTTTTTTATTATAGATGCCACTTCTCCTGGTAGCGTATCAACGGAAACGCGATGGCGGAAAGGCAATATGCCTCGGACGTCGAGGCGTCGATGTATATCAGAAGAAGATTACTCAGACGATAACAGCGACGAAGAAGTCCTGAGTAGGGGCAAGTTCAAGTAGTGGTGTTGTGTTAGAGTGAAATTCCCGTAGTGTAAAATCAACGACAGCTAGAAAAACTGCTGTGTATCGTGAACGTTTGAGAGTTCGGGTATTTCAAAAGCTCTGTTAACATTTGATATATTTATTTTTATGTTATGACATTGTTGATTGTGGACCGAGGATAATTTTGATATTACTAAGACTTTAGTGTATGAGTAAATGTGAATATGTGATGGTATATTCCGATTGTTCAATAAGGCGATACTAATTATATGTATGATATTTATATCCTTTTGTTTTAATAAGTTATATTAATTTCAATACATTTATCAATGAGTTTTTTTCATAATGCTTGTTTACTAAGATGGAAGTATAACTTTAACTAATTTGTTACAAAATGACATACATAGCATTTTTCATTTATAAATTGATATAATTCGGAAAAATATATATATTTAGACATTTTTTCAGGAAAAATTCGATATGCGTATAGAATAATTCTATTTTCTCACCTACTATTAAATCCTCTTGTATGTAAAGGAGGATTTTCTCTTTAGTTCCTATTATTGTACTCTTAATATAAATGTATAATTTTTTTTTTGATTTCTTTATTATTTTCATTCAGTAATTTACCTATTATATGCGAGTAAAACAATTTTAATTAAACAATATTTCAAAATTTATCATTTTGCTCGAATAGTTTTGTATGTAAAAAAAACACATGATCACAATTACCAAATATAATATCAAAGATTGTTAAGTATCCGAAATGTGTATAAAAATAAAATTATGTCTAGTACTTCGAGTTTATTTGTTCATTTTATTTGCTATAAAACAATATTGGAATCGAATTACACTCGACGCTTTCATAGTCGTCAAAAGGTTTTTTTTATGAAATATAAAATCTACCTCATTATATAATAACCATTAAGTGTACAGTACAACATAGTACTCTTCGGCTTCTATAATTGAATAAAATTGCTTTCATACCTTAAAATGTAATTTTATTTAAAACACTTTCTCACCAAGGTGGTAATTTTTACCATTTTCAATTCATCGATCTTCAATAACTTTTGATTATACTGTTTTTTTCAAAAATTTATTTACATATTTTCATGTAAAATATATATAAGGCCTGGGCAGAATTTTTGGTCGGCGGGTCACATTGAAATTGAAAATTAAGTGACTAAAGCCGCCAGTAATTTTAAAAAATTGAGTTTTTAGTAATAATTTTCAAAACTTTAATGATACTTGAAATTGTTTTCCCTTTTCACGAATTTTCTAATTTTAGATGTAAATTTCGTTATCAAGATTCGTAAAATCAAATTCAAATGTTCATCAATAATGTTTGATCGCATAGAATTTTTATTTTGATCCATAACAGAAAAAAACTTTTTGGCATAATAATAACTGCGTTTCTTGAGCAATATTTTAAAGTTTTTCAAAAAATTTTGAATGAAGATTATAAGAAAAAAATCATCGATTTGTTCATGATAGTAAAACCCTTTTAAATCAAAGTCGAATTGTAAATTTATAATTTTATGTTAAAACTAACTCGCATTTGGCCTTTTCCTTACTATTTAATTTTTTCAAATATATTTACTTTGAGCGATAAAAAATATATCGCAGGCTGCACGAAAAAGCATAGCATGCTGCATGCGGTGCACAGTTTACCCCGGCCTGATATATACTATTATTATTGCAATATAAAATTTTACGCCCCTCCCACACCGGTCGAACATTTCTTACATTCTTGGCTATAAAATCATTTCGTGTATAAATTCGAACATCATAAATAAAATTATACTGGGTTTAGATATTTTTTGATATTATATCATTGCAAAAATGTAAACTGAAAAAGGCAAGTTTGGAATTTGAAAAAAAGGCATAAGTAAATTATAAAATAATTTATTTACAAGTAACGTATTTAATATATAATATATGCAATAATTAAAAGAAATAAAATACTTCGATAAAGCTAATTTTATACAAAATAATGGCTCAATTAATACAATTCAATTTGACTTTAAACAATGAAGCCAAATGGCTAATATTTGATCGCGTAACGACTCCTCTGGAAACTGAGGTTCGACCTGAAATACAAAGCAGAACACATTAGTATTTTTTTAATGACTTCATAAACGCTGAGATAACTGGTCTCACACGTGAGAGCAACAACTATATCTCAACGAGCCTGAAAATTAAAAAGAAAAACTATTAGAGTTGTATTGGTGGGACCTGCAACAAATAAGAATATCTTTTATTAAATTTAGTAAAAAACGCTAAAAATCAAAATGAGATTATCATTAAATACTATAATTTATATTATGTTTTTCATCATCTTTCATACTTTCATACTTCCATACGAATGAACGGATAAAAATCAATGAGATTGAATGAAAATGCAAAATTTGTACGAAAAATATTTATTTGTAGTCATATTAATATTAACAAGATAAAAATATACATATGTATCCCACTGTGCCGTCATTTAATAATAATCGTCGTCCGCATATGCTTTGGAGAAGTATATTCCACACGATCGTAAAAAAACACTCGAAAAAATCACAACCCGAAAATATATCGTAAATTGGAACAGAAACCATTTTTAGTCCGAGATAATGTTCTTAATCGAGCATCGTTCCCCTCCAGATATAGATATTAAACGATATTAGACACAAAAAGTAAACTTTTAGTCTTTTACAGAACAAGTTTAAATGTTCATATTATATATGCCATAAGACAGCGAGATATATCTGGATTGTTATGCGTGGTACGACCGTAATTATCCATTACCAAAGGTCGGTGATTCATCTCTGCAGACTGATGCGGTTCTGAAAAAGAATGTAGAAAAACTTAACATAAACTATATAAATTGAGAGAAAAACGGAAGATTGACCCACTGCCATTTACAACATTTTTTCAAATGCAGAATCAAGACAACTGTAACGTTGATTTCTGGAATTAAATTAATATAAAATAAATACACACAATATAATCTAAATTTATTATTTTTATTACAGTCAAAATCCAATTCAGCAAGCGTATATTTTAATGTAACATCTTTTGACTTTTAGTATTATATCTGACAAAATTGTGTATATCCGTTTAATTTCTAAATTTTTTTACGTAATTATATTCAATGTTTAATATTAATAGTTAATATAATCATTTGAATATATATAAGTGTGTTGAAATAATATCGTATAGATCATAGAAGTAGTATAAAAGCTCGATATAGTTGAATTTTAATAGTTGAGGTAACAAAATACTTTGTTTTACACAAATATTTTTCAAAATAAAGATAATTTATAATATCAACTGCACATAGAATAAATAACTGATATTTTGAAACACACGAAAATTCAATCCTAAACATTGACTATTGAAAAGTATTATATAAAAAAAATTGAAAAGCTGAAATAGCAATTTATTTATTTTTCCTGAGAATCTTTTTTAATGGAATTTTATTATTCCATTAGAATAGTGTGTTAAAACATATCAGTTTACAATATATTGATAATCATCATCATCTTTTTGGCCATGACACAAATATGTGTCATGAAATTTTTTTGCACAGATAGCTGATGACAAAAAAATATCCCAAAATTTTGTAAATCAAAATCTTGTGTTAATTTTGGGACATTTTTGTGTTATCGGCTATCTGTGCAAAAATTTCTCACGACATATTTGTGTCATTGGCCACGAAAGTGCCTATTAGTTATCTAATGCAAGGTAAGGCCTTGGAGGAATAAATTGAAAATAATATAGAACTACGTAATTCGGAATGCAAAAAAAATTGAAATATATTAAACTATTTCTAATATTATAATGATGATGATTTTAAATATTAAGTTTTAAAAAGTTCAAGTTAAAATTGGTTACAAAAAAATTGATTCAGTATGGACTTGGGGCCGACCTTCCGTTTTGAAGAGTCGTATTCGATCGACGATAATGAAAAGTGAAAATCAATTAAAATATTGAAAAACAATACAATAAATATTGTTTTATCAAAACAAATTTGGCAACGTGAATATACACTAAATTCTCTTTTTGCACAGGGGATACATTCCAAAGACTGCCGTGCAATTAAAGATAAGGTGTTCATATAAAAATGGTAGATAGGTTCCAACTAGTAGTACACAATTAAAAACGGTAATTTTTCATTTATTTAACATAATTATGTAGTCATTCAATATTACTACTAGATAATAAAAATGCCCGTTTTCTGTTGTTTTTTGTGGAGAAAAATCACTTGCACATAATGCAGCCCAATATGTGATTTTTTTCTTCTTTTTAAAACAATGTTATAGTGAAAAACAAACAGTGTGAAAAAAATAATCAGTTCTTTTTTTTGGACTGTGTTATTTTGAATCTGTGCAAAAAGAGAATTTGGTGTATGATTATTTTACAAAATTAGTGAAACGGTTAAAAAAAAAATTATCAAAACGTCGGAAAAATGAACGCCTTTAACTTGCGAGATAAAGTGAAATGCAATATTGACAATTTAGTTCAGAGAAGTAGACATGAGAGCATGCCGACGCTGGAAACTTTCAAAACGTGACAATACTTAACGAAGCCTATCAGCGTAGAAACTCTTGCTTATTTTAATGCTGCTCTAGATGAAAGGGAAGCTGCAGTCAAAAACTCTTTGATGAAATTCAGGAGAAATTACTAAAAAACTATGGACACCGATTGCGACGGGGCGTTTTCTTTGAACGGGACCTCTAAGCAAATCGGTTAGCAAAATTCTGATCGAACATGAACGTGCAAACGCCGGAACGACAAGAGGAGACGTGAACGTGGTCATATATCTCCTAGATTCTGTTCCTCGAACTGCACAAATTCGACAGAGCGCCAACGACTCGACAAGTGTTAACGATCCGATTCGATGCCGTTCGACCCGTCGACGAGCAAAAAATGTATACATAGAATCTCCAAGACACAAAAAAGTGTTTAGCATAAAAAAAAATAGAAGACGAATACAAAGCTCAAAGAGCACCATAGTTTGCATCAGTGAACGAATCGAACGACAAAGAGAAGTAAGTCTAGGAAGGAACATAGACGTTAGAGATTCGGGGGGCGACTCACCGTGTCTGTGGGGGTGAGGGTGAGGGCGCAGGCGCTTCAGGGGGTGTGCGGAGGGTGAGGGGTTGGCGTTCCTCTTGCGCGAGTATTGAGCGTTGACCCGCTCGCACTCCACGTCCATCTGCATGTCCATGTTCACGTTCTGCTCCTTTTTCAAGGGTGTCCAGCCATAATAGGCAGCCGCGGAGGCGCTCACTGACCACTCCGTCGCCATCGCGATGACAGTACTCTTTGACATGACAGTCGGATGCAGGGTTGCCATGCGGCTTCCGGCGGAGTGGCGCCGAATTCGAATTCGATTCTTATCTTTTGGTTTCTGAACGGTTTTCTGTTTTTGTAATCGGTTATCGGTTCTAACTGGAAGCGATTTTTTTTCGGTTCAGTTCCGATTTTCGTTTCGAAGAAAATTTTGCAATTGAATTTTTTTAAAATATGTATGTACATACTGGTTTTTACTTTGAAAAAAAATGGTCGCCAACGCACGCCAATGTGCCGGTTTTGCAATTGAATTTTTTTTAAATATGTACCGGCTTTTACTTTCAAAAAAAAAAAGGTCGCCAACGGACGCCAATGTGCCGGTTGAAAACCAACAGTTTGTGATTTGAAATAAGTATCGCAACCGCTCGATAGATGGACTAAATGTCAAGCTGACAGATCGTATTCGCGTATATATCTCAGTGGTTAAGATACGTGATTACGAACCACGTGATTAAGGAAAAAGGATAATTGAGGAAACGTCAAATGTCTATTGAAGCGACAGATTTTATTCGCGTTCATCAGTAATGTATAACCTCAAATGTCAAAGTTGCGCGAAATAAGGTGACATGCACACCAGTTAGGTGGCCGTGGACCGGTTAATTTTTCTTAATCACGCGGTTCGTAATCACGCCATCATCACGTATCGTAACCACTGAAATATACACGCGAATACGATCTGTCAGCTTGACATTTAGTCCATCTATCGAGCGGTTGCGATACTTATTTTAAATCACAAATCGTTGGTTTTCGACTGGCATTGTCTTAGCACCATTTTTTTCGTTGAATAAATTTATATTCATTCATTCGTTTGAAATGAAAATTTATTATTATTAGATGTCAAACTGCAAAGTTCGACGAAAAATTATTCAAGTATGTATTCGAAAGCGTAAATCCGTTGGATAATATTTTTTTTAATAAAAAAAATCACTGTCGTGAGAGATAAATGTTATAAAACGATAGTATAATTTTGGCGCAGCTAAACTATAGTTTAAGGATAAACAGAAACTTCAAAAAAATGATAGAAAGTATAGTCATGTGGCCACACTCGGAGATTGTACGGCTGTCAAGTGTCAACGTCAGCAGTGAACCGGTTTAAAAATGAGCCGATTTCCGAGTTGTCTAATCTAATCCTTAATCTATAATTAACTGAAATCTCTCCACAATAGATAGATTATCGTTCGATTTGAACGGTTATTCTCCGAAAATGTAAATCTTGTTTCTTTTTTTTATATTTTTTCCGTAAAATAACCCTTTCGGTAAAATCTGACTATTCTCATTTGCGTCAAACTTTATTATATTCAATGCCAATTTTTAAATCGATAACTTCATGTTTGTTGAAGTGTTTTATGTCCCATAATACCTATCAATGTTTTATATGATTAGCGATTTTATGAGGCTTGAGATAATGTGGATCAGTGCTAAATTTTTTCAAATAATTTTTACAGGTGTCATAGAACTTGAATCGTTCAAGGGAATACAAAATCGCACACAATGCAAAAAAATAGCACCCACAGTGAGTACATTTTTGCAACAGATTTTTTAAATGACTTTAGTCATAGTTTGTTGATGAATTAAGTTTATTTGATGTAAATGTTTCCTGAAATTCATTTCTGGTCTTTTTTTTTAATGTTGATTGATCGTCGTCCATCTGTGTAAATAAAAATGTCACGAATAAGAATTAACATAGACATTCCATTTAGTAAAATGGACGAACAGATTCTTATGGGCATTTTTTTGTTCCAAATAATTTACAAGCGCTTAAACTTTGATCGCTACAACCTGTGTAATATATATTAGTTTTGATTTTTGAATTAACGTTGCATTAATGTGTTTCTCAACATTCTTCAGATTCCATTAAATACGTAAGTTTGGTTATTTTGACGGTCCAAAATGCAGCGTTGGGACTTAGCATGCGATATGCTCGAACAAGAAGCGGAGACATGTTTTCGGCAGCTGCAGGTTTAATATTGATTTTGTTTGATAAAATTTTTCAATCGCTCAATTTATTTAATTTTTCAGCCGTCTTAATGTCGGAGGTAGTCAAATTACTGGTGTGCGTAGTACTTGTAATATTGGAAACCGGCAATACTCATCAAGGTTTACGTGCAATCAAAACAACTGTCGTAGATCATCCATATGATACTTTAAAAATAAGTGTTCCTTCATTATTATATATTGTTCAAAATAATTTATTGTATGTTTCCGCTTCAAACCTTGACGCAGCTACATATCAGGTAACACCTAGTTTTATATATTGTTTCAATATTTAGAATAGTTTTTAGAAATTTTGATTTTTAGGTCACGTATCAACTGAAATTGTTGACTACGGCATTTTTTGCTGTTCTTGTATTAGGAAGAGTGCTGAAAAATTGGCAATGGTTGGCGTTGGGTTTACTAGCGGCAGGTGTAGCGCTGGTTCAACTTTCTTCCGCTCCAGCTCCAGTTGTATCTTTGAATATGCCCGAACAGTCAAAATTTATTGGATTTAGTGCAGCATTGGCTGCTTGTTTCATATCAGGGTTTGCTGGAATATATTTTGAAAAAATGCTGAAAGGCTCTGATATTTCTGTGAGTGTAGAATATTCAAATTTCGATTATGTTTCTTCTACTTAATTTATTATGTTTTAGGTTTGGATGCGTAATGTTCAACTGAGTTTACTATCGTTACCTTTTGGAACCGTGACATATCTTTTAGGGAGCGATAGTAAGAAAGGATTGTTTACCGGATTCGATACATTCGTTTGGTACCTTGTATTGTTACAAGCGGGCGGTGGTTTGATTGTTGCAGTCGTCGTCAAATATGCCGATAACATCTTGAAAGGCTTTGCAACATCTTTGGCTATAGTCATATCTTGCGTTGTGTCTATATATTTATTCCATTTCAAATTGACTTTGCAATTTTCTTTGGGCACATGCTTAGTAATCAGTTCAATCTTTCTATATGGTTATGAACCGAAGAAAACCGATAGCGAACGTGGACCGTTAAAAGTATGAAGTATTAATATTTTGATAAAAATGATATATGATCTGATTTAGGTACTTATATTTATAAGATTTTTTTTAATAATCATTTAATATATGAAATCACAATTATTTTAAATTATATTTTATAATATATAAGATTAAATCAAATGAATAAAAAGAAAATTTCCTTTAGTTATTGTTTTATTCCAAACTTAATGAGATTTTCAAAATATAATTTTTTTTTACAAAATGAAATTTTAATATAAAATATAAAAAACCAACTTGTAAGCCTTTCTTATACTTTTAAGACTGAAGTAATTTCACCAAAGTTGATTCCAATTTGCAAGAATCAATTGAAAACTTTCTGATGCCTTCTGACAATTTGTCTGTAGCCATTTGATCTTCGTTCAATTCCCAACGAAATTCAGCTTCTGTCAATGAAGAATTCTTCGAGTTGCTTTCTAAAGCTATTGAGTTGGCATCCAGCATCT
The DNA here is from genome assembly GCA_028571205.2 of Hydropsyche betteni. Classification (NCBI taxonomy): domain Eukaryota; kingdom Metazoa; phylum Arthropoda; class Insecta; order Trichoptera; family Hydropsychidae; genus Hydropsyche; species Hydropsyche betteni. The sequence goes on along the minus strand of JAOXNN020000027.1, from coordinate 3,589,372 downwards.
GTTAAATGAAGAATTTAAAATTACAAATCTTGAAAAAAGTAGCATATGTATAATATACATTAAAAAAACTGAATTTTAGATTTGCCTTTTTGAGAGGTTCCTTTGAATCTTCAAGGTCTTGTAAAAGTTTTGGACTTATGGTGAGCAGATCGCATCCAGCTAAAGCACAAATTTGACCTGTATTTCTGAAAGATGCTCCCATAACTTCGGTCTTGTAACCATATTTTTTATAATAATTGTAGATTTTAGTCACCGACTTAACTCCGGGGTCTTCCAAAGGAGCAAAAGACTTTTCGGATGTATTGGCAGTATACCTGAATAATATTTGCACACATGTAAACTTTTTGAAAAACTCAACAGTAAAAATATCAAGTACCAATAGTGAGTTACCAATCTGTAATTCGTCCGACAAATGGTGAAATTAAAGTAACACCAGCTTCAGCACATGCAACAGCTTGATAAAACGAAAACAAGAGAGTAAGATTGCAATGAACTCCATGGTTTTTTTCCAATTCTCTGTAAATCAAAGTAAAGAATTGCAAGAAACATTGCAATATATACTATTCGCAATAGTAAAAAATAAATGCAAATTTAAAATTCACCTCGCTGCTTGAATACCTTCCCAAGTAGACGCCAATTTGATGAGAATACGATTTTTATTGATTCCATTCTCTTCATACATTTTTATGAGTTTTAACGCTTTGGAAATACTCGCTTCTTTGTTGAAAGATAATCTGATATTGAAAACAAAAAGTTTTGAAATTTATGAAAGCATGAAATATTTCAATCTCTGAAGTAAATGTAACATAAATATTGAAATATGTATAATATACCGAGCGTCGACTTCGGTGGAAACTCTGCCTGGAATAATTTTTAGTATTTCACAACCAAACAAAACACAAAGCATATCCATCGTTTCGGAGATTTGCTCATCCAAATTCCTACAATATATTAAATAGGAAAGTTCACATTTGACGAATATTAGTTATGAAATGTTAATTAGCAAGAATGTATACGTCGATTTTGATTTTCCGTATTGTATCGCCTTTTTGATAAGCGGTTGATATTGCTCCATGCCGGAAGCGGACAAAATGAGGGAAGGGTTAGTTGTAGCGTCTCTCGGCTTGTAAGTTTGCATAGCTACAAAAAACAATATTTTAATAAGGAACGGATCGAGTAAAGTTTCTAGAGTTTTTGTCATTGAAATGACCTGCTGTTGACCTTTGCACATGTTCAACTGTTAATGTAATATCATATATATATATATTATTTGAAGCGATTTCGGACTTTTTTAAAATTCAAACAACTTTTAGGTTGTAACATTTAAGTTTTCTAAGTTTAAATTAATTACACTAATTAATAATTTAGAATATACATATTGTATTGTATATCGTATAATTAAATAAAACGATTAAGAATATAAAAGCCATTAATGTTATGTTTAAGTATATTCATATCAGTTTCTGATGTGATAGAAATGTTAAATAATAAAGTGAAATAAGAATTGTTAGTGCAATCATGATGAGAGTTCAACTTTGAGTAATCTAGAACGTGTTTTATTAAAGAACATTGAGGCTTAAAAAAACGAAAGGTGATCGTTAAAAATTAGTTCAAGTCCACACGTTACGAGCATCGAAGGTGACATTGAATCAGACTTTAACATGGAAATCATGCGAGTAAATAGAAAGTATTTTTTATAATTTATATCTGTCAGGGTTTTCCGAAGAAAAGCATAAAGATTAAGATGGAAAATGTTACCCTGGAAATCGCCGGTGTCGGCAACCACCACAGTCATCTTTTTCAATTGATCGAGAGTCGTCATTTTATCGAATTGCCAAACGAACGTTCACTAAAACGACTGCACACAGACTGACACTTTTTCAACACGTGCGTTGGGGTGACCATACGTTGCTCAAATCACACTAACCGGTTCTCAGGCACTGGGCTTCGAATCGGAACTGAACCGTAACTGAAAACGGTTAAAAATCGAATTTTTGGTTCTCAGATATAAACGTACACGACGCAAGCGCTCATGTTTTCGAAATTTTCAAATTTAAGTGGAAAACGTGTAACACGAAACTGAAAGGACCGAAGTATTATTTTTTTTTCAAAGAATTTCATGTTATACGTTATAGGGTAAAGTTTATGTACCGCCCATGAACGTACCAACCTCTCAAGCGGTGAAACGCATACATATACAAATCCAGTTATAAGTTTTAAGTTGGTACTTCCAATCCAACTTTTGACGTTTAATGTCAGTTGTTATTTCTATACGAAATAGAACCCAACCCACCTAACGAATGAAAATTTCGAAAACATGCGCGTTTGCGTCGTATGGGATTGTATCGTGTGCTCTTGCGTCGTGTGCGCTTATGTCTGAGAACCATGTAAAGATGCTCGAAAATTAACATTCTACGATATTTTTGTATGTCAATGAATAATGTTTTTTTAATCTCCTCGCTAGATGTCGTTTAACGTACCGAGCTGTCATCAGATGACATTCACGCGAACGATTTTATATTTATATAAATTAATTTTTATCATTCATTGTCAAATAAATTTTTAGGTAAATCACCATGGTATAAAACAAGTTCCACAAAGTATTGTTTATTCAAAGTATGTTCTCGTTCGAAAGTTTTTTCTGAATCTTTAGTTGACTTTGAGGTTAACTTTCTGATAAAAGACAATATATTTCCTGTGGTCGTCATTGCTCTTCTGAATATCCTAGGTCTTCTGATGTACTGCACGGATCAAATCTGTTTTTTTTTTGTCATAAATGAAATCAGTACATGTATCAATCATTCACAGTTTTTGTTATTTGCAGATGACTTGTAGGTTTTTTGGGGCTGTGGATAACGTTTCTGATTGTAGGCTGCTTCAGAGCGATCTTGAATCGACTCGTAAACTGTCAATCGTTAGTCGGTTGGCGTTCAACTTTTCGAAGGGTTATATGATGTATCTTTTAAAGTCTTCTCTTTTAAAAGTTTAAAGGATCTGTTAGTATTTTGTTTACCCGTGAGCTTAGATTTGGTGAGTAATTATATTCATGTTTGTCTTATTGTTAGAGCGACTAGAATGCTTGATTTTGTGTTGTGTTATTTACTAAGTCCGTAGTTTTGTTGAGTTTGGGACTGTTTTTTTTTATATTTGTATATATGTACTTATGTACTTTTTTTATATAAATAAATTATTACTGTCAATTATTTTCGTTTTTTTCCTAAATATTATTTCATGAAAACAGAATGTTATATGAATAAATAAATAAAAAAAATATTTTTTAAATATATATCTGTTATAAATTGAAAACAAATAAAATGAAAGGGATGAAGATAAAAAACATACACTTAAAAACATTACATATAAAGGAAACGTGATTTTGTTGAGCAGATCAATAAAAAAACAATTACAGTAGAATCTCACTAATCCGGCACCGTTAAAAACTAGAGGGTGCCGAATTATTGGAATGTTCGGATTACTGGATTGCACATTTTTTCTCCACTATCCAACTTCTTTAAAATGTCCATTTTATCTTTCAAAGCTAGAGTCTTGTGTTTCCATTTACTTGACATTTTTAACTAGACTATTTTCACTGAAAACAGCAGGTAAATACGTAAGCACGTGCATGTGATAAGTTTTGAAGTTAGACTGCTAAACGACGACGGAGTGCATACGCGTAGAGAGGGGTGCGGGTGGAGGATGCCGGATTATTGGACGCATCGGTCTATTGAAGTGCCGGATTAGTGAGATTCTACTGTATTATGAATTGATAGAAAACTTAATGGAGGTTTTTTTTATTTTTCATAAAATAAAAATTATAATAGGACTATAAAATTAAAAATTAATATTGAGATATGAAATCAATATATAAATTATAAGACATAAGAATTGTAGGATATTCGAAAGACTTTTTTTGTAGAAACACAGTATGTACCTAAAGAATTTGATATACTTTTTATCAATCAATCAATCAATTTTAATCAATAATTGTAAGTCTCATTTTTTTATAAGCTCATAGTTTATATTAAACTCGTTTTTTTATTATATTCATTCTCAATTTTAATTAAAATTATACGGAAAATTCAATTGAACTATGTTGATTTACTGTGAAAAAATAATTGATGTGTGCGGTGAATAAAATCATCTAAATTGTTAACCGATCAGTTAGTTTTAAATATACACAGATCACAGTAATGTATAATATAATAGATGGAAAAAATACGCAACATTTTGAGAATTTATATAATAAACCGTGAAACTGTTTTAATATGTGATTGATTATTCTTAAAATATGCCATTACGATATATATTCGGTGCCAAGAACCGTGAAATGTTTACACAGTATTGAATTGCTTTGTTTTAATATTATATATTTAAAAGAAACGTTGTTTTTATTACCAACTGCGCCTAATATGAATTATGTAAATTCACTAATTTATACATTGTCTATCGAAATAATGAAAGCATTATAAAAATCAAATCATAAACGTGTTGAACGGTTCGAAACATAAAATATTTCATTTGAATGAATCATATTTGAAAAAAAGTATGTTTTAATAAAACGAAAATTTATAACAGTTTTCATGATTATTATCTCAAGATTGATTTATTATACTTCACATCTGGGTATTGTTAACCATCAAACGCTTTTTGTTAACCGCGAAGGATACGTTAAAAATTTCACATAAAATATATTTTAATACATTGACGCTTTCTCATCACATTTCGTTGAACTTTTTCATGTTTTCAGCGATGATTTTCATATTTCAACGCTTCGATTAAGCCGAAATCTACTTTGAAAAAATCGGATGGATGCTTGGAAACGATCAGTTGGTTTCCATTTCCCATCACTGATCAAGCAGAAGCCCCTCGAACGAAAATAATATAAAAATATATATAATACATGTGCGTGAACAAGGGGGGACCACGAAAATAGATCCAAATTGACTCGTCGATACAGTTCCGATTCAGAACGTACCGAGCTAAAAGCGCATCTGCTTTCTGGTCTTATTTCTATTTTATTTTAATTAGTTTAGCTGATTTCGTTTTCTTTTTTTATATCGTGAATAGTGTATTGAATAACTAATGTCGGTCTGTGTTAGAAATTTATGACGTTTTGTTATTGAAATAAGTAGTGATTGGGATATTATCTTGTTCGAATTGTGACAATAAAATGGATTCGTTTGAAAATGAATATTGCTCGGAATCATATGGAGAATAGTTTTTTTGTTTATCAATATTATATTGTGTGATTTTCGCACCGAATTATTGAAAATGAACTGGGAAAATATTGCAAATCAATAGATGAATGGAGTTTGGATGGCGCGACACTGAATCTGGCGATTACGAATGTTTCCTTGAATTCGGTAAGATTTCACTAAAATATTTTTTTATGAGTCTTACTGTATGTTTTGAACGTATTGATCAAATAAACTTTCAGTAAATTTAAAAATAAATTATGTGTACGTATTCGAAAACTCAAAATAAACACATTTTCTGTTTGTGTTTTCTTACACTGCACATGAATATTAAAGTTGTTCGATTTTTTTACATTGGTTTGAAATTTGAAAAAAAACTGTTATTTTAATGAGTGTTCCATAATATTTATTTTTTACGTACATGATTTGACAAAGAAATTTGAGCTTCATCGCATCATTGAGCTTACAAAATTTCACTATTTATTTTTATTTTTATAAGCTTTTTCTAATATGATTTCGAACATTACATCATTCTGAAATTTTCTATGATTTCTCATATAACACTATAAAATTTTAGATATTAAACTTGTTCTACAAAAGAAACTATTCAGATCAATCTTTCTAATACATTATTATTTCAACTAATTAAAAATACAAAATATAATCCAATTTCTTCATCGGGTATAATATTCAACATAGCAAAAAATGGTCAAACCACCAACAAAAATTGGTTTACACAAAACGGTGGTTCACTCGATCGCCAAACCATTCAAACAACAAACATAACATTCAGATACACAGCACTATTAACAGTAGCTTAGTAAATTATTGGCAAATAGGCAAGCGCCAAGGGTGCAAAATTTAAAACGTGTTATATTCGCGCCAAATCACCCGATTGGTGTTTGCGGACTCGGGAGGCGAAAATCATTGACTTATCAAGAGAATTGAGGAAACAAAATTGAAAAACCTTTACTCCCTATAATGTCCCCCTTATAACGTGGTACCTGTCTTGACGTTATAGGGGAGTTTACTGTAATTAAATAAAAATTAATAATTCTGAAATATCGAATATTTTTATCGATCGCGTTGTTCACATGTTGCCGTTCAGAGTTTATTTTGTATCGTTACATGTTTTCGTTGATATTTCCTCTGATCGGAATTAAAATTGAAAAATTAATTGGCTAACCATTTATATTATACTTCCTTAAAACATATGTACTCCTAGTGATTTCGTTCGGACTGCACCGGCTAAGAATCTGTAATTAAAATTGAAAAATTAATTATTTATTTATTTTGATTATACTTCCTTAAATCATATACTTTCCTGGTGATTGCGTTTAAACTGCATCGTCTAAAAATCCGAAATTAAAATTGAAAAATTAATTGTCTAACCATTTTTTCTTTCTTAAATCACATATACTCCTCGTATATACTTTCGCCATATTTCGACGCGTTTCAATTCAATATTTTTACTATTATAATATTTGAGCACGTCATTTGCACATTGTTTTTTTTTTTTTTTTGGTTGTATCAATATCAAATTTTCGGGATCTTTTTTTATTTTAGAAGTGTTGAGTTTTACTTTATTAAAATTAATAATCTTGTTTTTTTCAAAGTTTTTGCTATTTTATTTTAACTGTGTAATTTTTATATAATATATTATATACTCGTAATTAACGGATCCTACTCTTTGTTTCTTTTCATCTTAAAATACCATCAAATAAAGTTATAAAATAATTTTAATAATACATAAACTTTTCTAAATATACAATCAATATATTTACAAATTTCATTGTAATCAAATAAGTGGTAAAGGCATATATGCACACACACACACCCACACGTATTGATTTTTATTTCTATAGATAAATATATATTTTTTAAATGAAATAAATTCTTTCGATCTAATAATAATAAAAAATGGAGGAGCACCAAATTTAATATTTGTCAAAAGAGCCAAAACATAGTTATGGCTCTGACTATGAATATAAACATTACTAAACCGTGATACTGATAAACACGAAGTTTAATTTTGGCGTATTACCCGATCGCAGTGTTGATTGAGTGCGAGTTCTGCGACTGCTTCGATATTCGGGTCAATTGGAATTTGGATCTGGATGTGTCGGGTTTTGGTCGATTTAGTGTTTATACAATGGTTTTGAAGTCTTTTTGGTATAGAGAATTGGTGAATTTGACGAGTTGTTGATGCGAGTTGTCAGTTTGGTTGAAAAATTGATGGTTCGTTACTTTTTATAGAACTGATCTACAGAATTCGTCAAAATATTGTTTTTTCTATTAACCAGATCAATTTGCAAGAATAAATACTTATTATTACTAGAAAATATAAGGATAAAATAAAAAAAAAAGAAAAGTCGGTTCATTCTAATGAATACCAGAATATACCAGTAGCTCAAATATAATACCGTTCTAATTATAAAGATGCGTCCTAAACGGCTATTCTAATTAATAATGGACATTGAAACGATGAGAGAACTAACCTAGTTGAATTAATGACACAGAAAAAAATTCAATATGGGTTTTGTCTATTAACGAAGACGATTGTTAGTTGTTCACACAATTGATCAATCAGTATTGAGCGGTCGTAAGTCGAGTGATGTTCAGTTAAAATCGAATATGTCGACTCGAGTTAAGATAGAAAATATACCAGGTATTGTATATTATCAAAAATAATATTTTAAAAGTGGTTGAAATATGACGGGAATGTCGGAAAATAATTAACATAATATCAAAGGTGTTTATTACAAATCGATAGAGATAAGATTAAGATTAGAACAATACTGTATTATCTATTGTAAATTGTCGATTCAGTTTGGTTTTGGCGTTCGTGAAAAACGTTGTATTTATTTATTGAAATTTTTCAATAAATAAAATTTTCGAAATTTCATTTTTACAGAACCAGATCCAATGGGTTGTGTTGAGGTTATAGCAACTGTGCTATCTTGTTTACTTCTAGTACTCACATTTCCAATCTCCATGTGCATTTGTTTCAAAGTAAGAGAATATCTGAATGTATTTATTTTTTTAATTTCATAATTTACTCTTAAAAAAAAAATCAAATAGGTCGTACAAGAATATGAACGTGCCGTAATATTCAGATTAGGAAGAATAAGGACAGGAGGAGCAAGAGGTCCTGGAATATTTTTCGTTTTACCATGTATTGATACATATCGGAAAGTGGATCTTCGGACAGTATCATTTGATGTTCCATCTCAAGAAGTGAGTAATTCTTTATCAATTCAATTTTGTTTTAATTATTTTTTTTATTTTTCACGCCTTATCATTAGATAAGCTTCATAGATACTATACAAAACTGAGAATAAATTTAGATGATTTAAAAAAATGACATGAATTTTGATATTGATAAAAAAAAAATATATGTATATTTATTTCAAATTGATGACTTTTTCAGGTTTTGACCAAAGATTCCGTAACTGTATCAGTAGACGCCGTCGTCTATTATAGAATCAACGATCCATTGAAAGCAGTGGTTGCGGTAGAAAATTACAGGTTTTATGAAAAATTTACATTATTTCAATAGTTTTTTTTAAAACAATCGACACAGCGTTGATTACATAAGGAAATATTTCGATTAAGCGATTTAGCAGGGTCTGATAAATACAGATATTAGAATTTGAATATTTAGAAATTGTTCATAATGAAAATGCTCTGATACCGATTTTTATAATTAAATGGAATCGTATGAGCTATGGAATTGTTAATATTTAACCTTTGACCCAGCAATTGGATACCAATTAACCGTCATATGGTGAAACCAGGGCCGTAGGGAGAAATTCCGGGCTCTATGAAAAAAATCGAATAACATTTTAAGTGTCCAAACTTTTTCAAAAAAGATCGACAATTTCTAAAAAAATAACATTTAAAATAGTACACAATTAAATTTTTCAAAAATATTTGAAACAGAAAAATTTTCAAAATTAGTCACGGGCTCTGGGAACTAACCCTCTCTCAACGGCCCTGGCTTGAAACATACACTTTCTTGTAATATCAGTCAGGTAAATAACATCAATATGATAAAGTTTCAATTTTTAACTATTCTTTTTATATATTTCAGTCATTCAACACGTTTATTAGCTGCAACAACACTTCGAAATGTTATTGGAACAAGAAATCTAGCACAATTATTATCTGATCGTGAAGCTATTTCTCAATTGATGCAATCAACTTTAGATGATGCCACAGGTCCTTGGGGTGTTAAAGTTGAACGTGTCGAAATGTTAGTGATTTCTAAAGCTATCATTACATTATTGAAGTGATTTGTTAATATCGTTAAAATTATTATAGAAAAGACGTGAGTTTACCAGTACAACTGCAAAAAGCTATGGCAGCAGAAGCTGAAGCTTCACGAGAAGCCAGAGCTAAGGTCATTGCTGCTGAAGGAGAAATGAAAGCTTCTAGAGCTCTAAAAGAAGCATCTGAAGTCATGATTGATAATCCGATAGCGTTACAGGTTTATATATTATATGTTAACAAAAAAGATAAATAATCGAAAATTGAGAAATAAATATTTGCGTTTTTTTTTTCAGTTGCGTTATCTACAAACACTGAACTCAATTTCAGCTGAAAAGAATTCAACAATAATCTTCCCGTTACCGATGGATATTTTGGGTCCGTTCTTGACAAAACCCAAACAACCTGGCCCAAGTTAATAAACAGACAAAATTTATTGATTATATTGATATATTATAAAAATAAAAGTGTGTATTAAAAAAACGAGATTTATATTGAACTAATTCACAGTATTGCGACTTGTTAAGAGATTGTGCTTGGGACTTTCATAAAATACAAACCATATTGTAAAAATTGTAACGCAAGAAGAAAAAAATGTGCAATCGATCAAGGTTGATGCAACTGATATCGAAATCGGTTGCGGAAAACCAAATATTTTCCTCGTTCATTGGAGCAAATAATTTCGACACCCAATAAATGGAAAAGGGCTCAAGCGTGTCCGAATTGGGTCACCGAACTGCCATTGTAATGTATTATATTATTATTTCATATCTGGTTTTTGTGTAATTGAAAGAAATCCGAGTGATATATGAGTGCTTTTATTAGTTAAAAAAATGTTAGTGCAACGGAAATTTTTCATTAAAGCAATGAAATAGTTTTTTGTGTTCATTGTTTTTAGTTTGAAATCGGTTGTTTTATGAAAATATATAATCGATCTGATATTATATATTAAGAAAGTTTAAAATATGTACTTGAAATGAAATAAACGAGTTATAAATAAATCGTGTTTATTGCATAACAAAAATATTGTCTATCTAAAAAAATCACAAAGTTTATCTCTCGTACGAGAACGTTTTAATATCACAAAGCGTTTTAAAAACGTAAGAATTCATATAAAATATATAATATAAAAAAATACAAATTTATATACAAAGAGATTGGACGAAGTGTTCGTTGGAATTTACTACTTTTTTAAACTAATTGACTAGTAATAGTCTCCATCTTCGGAGTAGCCTTGTTGATAATTATTATTCCTGTTGTCGTTGTAGTTATTCCTGTTGTCATTGTAGTTACTTCCTTGGTTGTAGTTGTTTCCTTGTTTGTAATTGGCTCGTTGATTTTGGTTTCCTTGATTGTAGTTACCTCCTTGGTTATAGTTCCCTTGGTCGTTTTGTTTATTTTGATTGTTGTTTCCATAATAGACAGGTTTTGAAGCTTCTTGTGATTGACTTCCACCAGCTGGTTCTGTGTGGACTACAGCCTGCAAACAAAAATGTTTTTAATATTTCCATACATAACAAAATATTAATAAATAACAAAAAACATACTTGGAATCCGTTTTTAGAATCAGCAGTATATTTAACAACCCTCACGGTACCATCAGCTTCGACCAAACTGTATTCTCCTCGAACAGTATCTCCATCTCTGGTTTCTTTGTGGTTTTGGGTATTTCCAGTATGAGGATCCTCTACTCCGTACGAGTATTGATAATCAGGTTTAGCCTAAAAATTAATATTTATAGTTAAAAAAAAAAAACAACAACATAGATTAGTATGATTTTATTTAAATTCTCTTACCACATAGTCGACAGTTTTATAATGTGCGTACTTTTGAGTTTCAGGATTTATTTGTCCAGTTTTATGGTCATATCCATAATCAGCATGTTGCTGAGCAGCTTGACCATGAGGAGCTTCAACTTGAATCTGTTGAATTTGTCCACTGACAGGACCACTGAATCTATTGTAAGAATATCCTCCTTGTCCTTCATCGGCTGCAACTGCGGCAACAATAGCCATCAACTGAAACCACAATAATTTTGTTAAACACAATTTATAACAAAAAAAAAAAGATATAGAAATTCAATATATACCGCTAAAACGAAAGCCATGTCAGTATTAAAAATTTCACCGAAGCTAGAAGATACTCGCGCGCTTTCCGCAGACAAAATGGTGGACAGTTCAGTTTCAGGCGGCGTTTTTATATGAAATTGTTGTGAATCGACGGTTATCTAACTGTGTAAACTGTTCCATACATGATTGATCACTTGCAAAATTGCATTTTCAATGTGGTCCGCTGACTGTTACGTCAGCAAAAGAATTCGATTTTATAATAATTCAGAGGTCTCCGGCCGCGCGAAAAAACTCGGCACGTACCAGATACGCCCGGCCGAGTCGTTCATCCGTAAATTTTGTTCTATTTTACATGCAATTTGAAGCGATTTATGATTTTTGTATATTGTTGGATCGGATCAGTTCAATATTGTTCTATTTTTATTATACAAATAGGAAATGGATTGTTTTTGATTCACGTTCGCTGAAAATGTTATGTTGTTTATATTTGGTGAAATTTCATTCATATTTTGATAATTGTCATTATTTTTGCATTCAAAATTAGAATGAAGAAATAAAACAAATAAAAGATTAGTTTTTAATAAAAGTATAATACACAATTGAAGGGCTCGGCAGTAAATAATGGTAAAGGACATTTGTCACTATTGAAGATATTAAGAAGAAACAGTTCTCAAAAAATAGTTTACATGCATTTAGATGTAAATAAAACTAGGAGCAACCTGACATAGTACTGTCATCTTTTGAGAGAATGTGAAATTATTTATTCATTTTTATTGTAAAAGTACTGATTTTTGTAGTAAATAAAAGAAACTTAATTTTACAATTTTGAACCTTTTCATTATTTACTGCCGAACACCTCAATTGTCTTTATAAAAGAAAACGTTTTTTTTATAATAAGCTCGACTACCAATTAAATCTATAATATTTATGATTTTTTAAAAAAAAATTTTAATTTCATTATAATATAAATTTATTTCATTAAATGATACGTATATAATACACACCGAATTTAGTGCACACCGATGCTGGCGCATATTTTCGACAACTCGTTTGAATATTATAACTGTACAAAATTTTCATTGTCACATAAAGCATTATAAAATGCAAAAAGGTCTTCAAAATTTTCAGTTATTACAATTAAAAATAAAGTTTTTGTTATTTTTATAATTTTCCATTTTAAAATTAGTTAATTAATTAAATTTTAATTTTCACTGAATCAGAGTTCAAATAAATTGTGTCTGATTTTATCAAAATGATAATAAGTATGTAGATAGTTACACTATTTTGAAAATTTTCAGAAATGGTGCGCTATCGTCAGTGTACGTCAGCGTAGTAGGTGTTATACATACCTAAATACGCCAGTGTGATTTGAGCAAACGTCTGGTCACCATATTTTATATTGGCTACTATTTAAATGGTCAGAATTTAAATACGATTTTGGTCAGAATTTTTATACCATTTATCAGAATTTATTTGAAATTGGTCAGAATTTTAACTTGGTTTGTCAGAATTCATATTAAATGGTCAGAATAATATTAAAAACCCTAACCTAACCTATTATTACCATTTCGTTATTAAATTCTGACAATTTATTATTTTATTCTGAAAATTCATCATTTTATTTTGATCGTTTTTGATCAAAATCCTGACCAAAATATGGTTAAAACTACGACCATTTAATTTTTTGCCTTTATTTTGAATTATATCACGAAGTTAGACGTGTTGTATTTTTGGTATTGGCGAAGAATCGACCTGTTTGTATCGTATAGTGTCACTCGAGCTAGCATTTGATAAGAGTATGGTTATGCAAGTCGCGCGCTAAATAAAAATCTTGAAAATCGTGGTGAAAAAAGATGGGGAATCAAGTAAGCGCTGCGTCTCCTCCTCCAGAATGTCCCATGCACAAACAAGAACCTCCACCACAACCTAAACCAGCCTCCAAATCAGAATGCCCAGTCAAACATGATGTCAAAGATGACATTAACCCATATAACATGGTATGTATTCGGCTCAAACAAATCCTCAGCTTATTTTCAATAATTTTGCACGTGTATCATTGGTATTGTTTTGCAGATGCCGCCTGCCAATCAACAGCCTGCTCCAGATCAGCCGTTCCCTCTCCCGACTGACCGTCAGGTTTCGTCTATTCCTCGGGCCATGCCTGATGGGACTAGTGAATTTTGGGTGTATCCCAGTCAGCAGATGTTCTGGAATGCCATGCTTCGTAAAGGATGGCGTTGGAAAGACGACCAAATCCATGAGAAGGATATGGCCGATATAATCAAAATCCACAACGCAAACAATGAACAGGTATTTATGATTTTTATGAGTCTTGTATCAGTTTAATGTGTTTTTTATTATGTGAGTATTTAAAGGCGTGGAAAGAAGTTCTTAAATGGGAAGCGCTGCACGCACGAGAATGTTCCAATCCAAGGTTGAAAAGCTTCGGGGGGAAAGCTACCCAGTATAGTCCTAGAGCTCGTATACGTCAGTTATTGGGGTACATCATTTTTACTATTTGATTGGTTGTTTTCAGTGTATTTTTTATTTAATCGAATTTTTATTTTTCCGTAGATATGAATTGCCTTTCGATAGACACGACTGGATCGTTGATCGGTGCGGAAAAGATGTTAGATATGTAATTGACTATTATGATGGAGGTGATGTTGATAAAACTTATCAATTCGCTAATCTCGACGTACGGCCAGCTTTGGATTCCTTTGAAAATTGGTGGGACAGAACAAAAGTTATGTACATGCGCTTTAAATATGAATATTTTAGTAAGGATGAAACACCACAGACTAGCCAAAGTTAGCTTGTTAAGTTATTAAGCTATTTACTGTTGTAAGTTTTAAATTGATTTAAATTATTATGTTTTTATATATTTAGATTCATATTTTTATATTAATGAAAAAATTGTTGGTTTTTTTTCCAGATTTGAAATGCACGATAAAATGTTTTTGTCCTGTAGTTCATAAAGAAATTACTTTTTCGATATAAAAACTGTTTGATGATCATAATCATTCAATTTTATTAGCTCTGATGAAAGTTGTGAATAATATTAAAGGAATTTCCTTATTAAATGATGGAGCAATATTAAATTGAATTGCAGTAATGTTTTTACTAGAAATTGTATACCTTGAAGTAGGTATTTGTCTGTGTTATAATCATAGACTTTACAGATCGTATGTCGCCTATGCCATGTAATAAATTTATTGTATTGTAATGTTAAATATTAATAATGCATTTTTGTGTTCAAATAAAATGTTGGATAATTATAAACCATAGTTTTTAATAATTTTCTCCAAATTAATATATAGTTAGAGCTTTTCGCAAAAGCTTAAAGATGTATCAATTAACAGGCATTAAATGTTTTGAGATTTTTTCTTTTTAAATTTATAAATCCATAAAAAAATAATTAAACTATTAATATATTGAATCTGATAATTTGTGCATATTACGACAAAGTAAGTATTATAATTAAGCCACAAATATTCATATTTATATCTCAATTTTCATTTTCATTTCTTTGAAGCATTACATTTGTACCAATTTCACATAACTGTAAAAACTAAGCTTTTTATTTTTCATTCAGCACACAGATGTCATTAAATAATATCAGATATAAATTTATGTGAAATGAAATTGAAAAAACGTCGATTATACAGTGTAAAAAGATCACATGGAGATGATGATAATTATCTCATCTTATTAATTATTCTTCTATCTTAAATATCAAAATTATTAAATGTACATACAAATACCAAATCTCATATCAATAATTTAACTCATAGATGGAGTTGAAAACCGATAACCTGTGAAAACCTCCATTCATACACTTCTATTAAAAAAAGTAAGGGAATAAGTTTAGAACCCAGTCTTGTATAGGGGACCCGAAAAATTTGTGACATTTCGGGCCCCTGGCGAAATTAATCCATCACTACATATTTCAAAGTGTTCTATATTACGGCGCGACACCCTACAACCCTAAACCCTACACAATAGGCGACTCTACACAACCCTAAAAGTAAAACCATCTAACGCCCCACCCCCACGCAACCTAAACGTTTGATTTTGAAGCAGACAAATCTCCCCGATACGTTTCGTCCGCCGCCCATTTTCCCCGAGATTCAAATATCATGCATGGTCAGATCTGTCAGTTTCAGACTAACCGGCGAGATATTTTGCAATTCGAATGGCGAAATCGTGCGCGCGAAAAACAATTTGGATTTGTGAAAGCGCACGGACGTGCATTCGCATTTAAAGTATCGCAAAGTGGTCGAGTGCAGTGACGTTATATTGCTTGAGACGACGACGACATTTATAATTGGTTGAGTTTTCGCGCTGCAACAGATGGCGCTTACGCACAAGGATGTGCGCGTAATTCTGATGATTTTAATGTTTTTTTTTTTAATCAGAGATTTATTGTTTTTATGTTGATGTTGGTTGTTTTTTACATTGTACGACTGTGTGGAGGCTCTGACCCCCTAAAATATAAAAAAAATAATTACAAATTTCACTTAATTATGAGAAGTATGTCGCGATATATCACACAACTATTTTTTTTTCTCCGCCATCTAAAATTTACATTTTCCACATACTAAAAAGCAGAGGATCCTTTTGCAATTTATAATATTCAACACTTTGTACAACGCGATCGTATAATCTAATTTGAGACAGTACAGTCTGTAATTACACTGCTTCTCAAATCAAATTATGACATTGAAAAAGTTCAATGCAGTTCTGGCGACGAAAACAGAACATCGTTTCTCTGAAAGGCCTATCAGTCTATTCGTACAATGGGCCGGAAGTTGCATTTGTTCACATCCTATCGAACACAAAGCGGATGCATTTTCATACATCCGCTTTTTCATGCAATATGTTGTCTTTTGCGGGAAATTAGAAGGATGTGTGTACAGGAAATTACCTTTGTTTATGTTTTGAAAATTGATCGAGAAAATAATTAAATATTAACACAATAACCTGAAGGATATTTTTTTAAGATAATATCAATTGAGGTCTCGGTAATAAATAGTGCCAAGTGACATTTGTCACTTTTGGAGATATTATGAAAAACAGTTTACATGCATTTAGATGCAAATAAAACTAGGAGTAACCCGACATAGTACTGTCGTCTTTTGAGAGAATGTGGAATTATTTATTAATTTCTGTAATAAAAGTACAAATTTTTGTAGTAAATAAATAAAAGAAACTCAATTTTATAATTTTGGTGCTTAGCACTATTTACTGCTGAACCTTTCAATTTTTGTTGACATATGTATGTATGTATGTATTATATAATAGAAGTGACGTAAATAATTTATTATTGTGATTATTTATAAGCTTGCTGTTTTGTTATTATAATAAAAATAAAATTTAATAGATTTTAGACGTTTTTATCTGGATTTATTTATAAATACAAGGCTTTATTAATTAAATTAATTAAAGTACCTTTGATGTGAAATATTCTTATAAGAACGAATTCAAATAATGATTGATCAAAAGTTGATCTGCGTGAACGCATACCAATTAAAGTTCCTTTCAAATCTAATTTTTAACTTCGAACAAAACTTCTATAAATATTCACATTGTACTTAATCATGCACAATGAAGTTTACTTTCAAAATAAATACACATTTTTTAATACATATTTCAAACCTCGTTTTCACGCCTCTCTCATTTTGGCGCCTAGGGGGCCTCTATATCCCCTCGATCAACGATCCCCCCGATACCAATGATCAAACGCCAAAACGCACACAACACCAAAACAAAACCGCGACAACTCGACCATTAAAACAAAACGCAATAACACCTGAAAAGGGCCAATCTTGATGACCCACACCATCAGCCGAGGGGACGGGGGCCGGCTTGATTTATACGTCGGCGCCGAAATTGCCCCCGCAATACAAATGCGGCCTATCGATTCGACCGATTGGTTTACGTATCGGCGAAACCGCCGGAAAACGGCCGTCCGACGACTCGCCAAATGAAAAATTCGCCAACGGACGCCATAAATCAAGCGAGCGCGTGCGTTCGCTAATTCGCGAACGCGCGCATAACTCCGCTCGTGCGAAGTGTCGGGTCGGTTTCGGGCTTTTTGCTGTAATTAGGTTGTGCTTTTGTATCGTGTGTGTGTGTGTGGTGTGTGTGTGTGTGGTGTGTGTGTGTGTGTGTGTGTGTGTGTGTTTGGGTGTGTGGTGGATGTAATCAGTTTTCGTTTCGCAATAGGGAAGTGGTTTTTTTTTTGTTCAATGATGAATGTCGGGTTTGGGTTTTTTGTTTGTATTTTTGAATTGTTGTTGGTTCGTAATAGTTATATTAGAGTTTGAATCAGGTAATAGTTCTCGATTGATTTGATAGATGTTTAATGTATTCTCAGTAAATGTAAAAGAGCCTGTTCGTAGTTGCTGCCAGTTGATTACCAGCAACTCGCTGGTAATCAGCCAAAATTGTCGGCATAGAATGAAGTTTATGTAACAAGTGGCTTTCCTTCGACTTTCGATGTATTTAATGATTTTTTTTTTGATTCTCAAGTCAAGTCAAGTCAAAAGGTCGAAAGTTTAGTTTGCTTTAACTTATCGGTTCTAAATGTTCATAGAAGTACATAATAAAAAATGCATTGTGGTTAATAAATAAGTACTACTATAGGTATAATATTATATTATAATAAATATCGTTCATATATCTGACAATGAGTCCATTTGAAAAAGAATAGTTTTGATATTTAGTTCTTTGAAAGTTACTTCAATTTGTAGTGATATAAGGAAAACGTCTGAATTTCTTTTTTCATTGGAAATAATTTTCCTTGCAGGAGATGTTATATTTTATATTATGATATAATAATTATAACGTAAATTATACTCAAAATATATGTCGATACATATGTATTTAAAAATTCGCTACACATAAATACAATAAAAAACACACATACACTCGCTACAATAAAAAATTCAAATTATTCACTTTACAAAATAAAACATACGTTATTCGCATAAAAATAAATTACCACAAAATTCGCGATACGAGCAAAATCCTATTCCGCCCGAATCGCCGAAGCCGCCATCAAAACCGAGCCGAAGCGAAGCGAATTTTGGACACTCGTCGAAACCGCTCTAACTCCCCTTTACAAAATCGATTGTCAACGACTCGGGATGAATCAGGACGGAGGATTAAGGTTGTCAAACGGCAGAAAACGCGGGTAATATCACATAATCCTCGCGTGTCAGTGGACGTCACGCGTCACGCGTGCCGCTAACGAGCCGACGTGACGCTCTCGAACCCAAATCAAGGCTTCTGGGGTGGGCGGTGGGTGGTATAGGGTGGCGTGGGGTTGAGTGTCTGTTCTCTGGAGGGTCCGGGTTTATTTAATGGGGCGTGCAGGGAGGAGGGAATGCGTTTTGGGTGCATGCACGAGGTTGAGGTGGGAGGTTCGGATTTGGGATTGTTTGATTGGATTGGGTTTTTCCGTGATGAATATGAATGGTACGTTTTGTAATCTGTATTTATTGTATTTATTGAAATTATTGTTTATATTTATTTATTAGATCGAAAGAATTTGTTTTAACAAAAAATATTTATTGATTGATTTTATAAAAATTTCGATATGAGGTTGGCTCTCGGATAAGGTGTGTAGCCTAAACCTCCAACATTTGATGGAGGGGTCTTGTCCTGCAGTGGACACACAACGGGTCGACAATGATGATGATGATATAAAAATTGTAGTAAAAATTAAATTACAAAACTTAAAATAGGATAATTTATAATGTATGGCGACCAGCATCGTCGAGAGAAAAGTCGGGCAAAAAAATGGTAAAAATTGTTACTGTGTACTCCCCATTTCAATTTTTATTTATTCCACAATTTTAAAATTTGAGACACATCTAAATTGTCTGAAAATAACAATTTGAAAATTTTCCAAGGAAAATTCAATACTAATTGACGAAAAAAAAAAAATTAAATTATTGAGAGAAAAATAGCTCATTGATTTTCGAAATTAAGAAATGCTGTCGATAGATTGATAGAAGAGATGCTTTTTATTTCAGAAATTTTCTTCATATATGTGATAAAGAAAAATATTTTGGTGGAATATCGAAAAAGTTTTGAATTATTACATAATAAAGTAAAATAAATATAAATTAATATAATAATTAGATTTCATGTTTTAAATAAAATTAAGATTGTAAGTATAATAAAAAAGTTCACACGACCTGTTAGTTTGATATGATCAAAGTATACGTTTGATGATAATAGCTCATTACGAAGTTATAATGTGCCATTTTCATCATCACCACTGAAATATATATAATATAATATATATTGCACTATCATGTATATATTATCGACAAGAACATCGCAAATTATAGACCAATTAGTCTGTTATCGGTAGCCTATAAAATTTTTACGAAAATCATAACGCAGGAAATTGATCGAACGCACAAACAAGTAATAACAACCATTGCGCTAGGGTTTCATATAATAGATTGTGAAAACGCCTTCGGTGCAGTACATAAATCTGCGGTGATAAACGCATTTCGCAATCAGAGCATTGATGAAAGATACATAAAAATTAACGAAAATGTCTACTCTAACGCGACCGCACACGAGAAAAGAGATCATCGCTGAATAAAAATTGGAAAACTTTCATAGAAAACATCTGATAATCAAACAGTAAAATAAAATCACTATCATATTTGCTTTGTGCAACTTGCATTCGCTATTAGCAATAATATTTTTTTTATTACATTCCCATTTGAGCAAAAACCCTTAAACACGCAATAAAACCACACCGATTGAATCGACACACAATTCTCCTCGATATGATCCATCATTTTAACGATCGCGAATCCTGCATAAATCACCCTGCGCATTCTCTAGGGCGATCGCCGCGAAAGGGCTAAACCCTTAATACGTATCGAGAGCGTTTCGAATGATCCGAATCGTGATCGGAATACTATTATAGTTCCGCAAGACTCGCAAGTTTTATAACCGAATTCCTGAAGGACTTAACCGAGAACTAACTTCTGGCGTGTCATGTTGAATATTCATACGATGGCCGTTTTGAGGGAGAGCAACAGTTATTTAGTTTATGGATAAAAAAATGTTTGTTTGTTAGAAATCGTCGACGGTTTGGTTTTGTGAAATGAATCGAAGATATAAGTATCTTATATGTTATTGATATTGAAAGAGTGAAAATTGCAAAATTTATATAAGCATGGGAAATTAGGAATTGAGTCATTGTAAGTATACAAAAGACAGTTTAAATATGCTAACATATGTAATGTGTTGTTCGACTGTATATTACTCTTACTAAATTAAAATTCTGATATTCGTCAATTAAGAAATTGTTTTACGCCGTACGTGAGATGCTTCACCAATAGTTACCAAAGATATTCTATAAACAAATATTTGCCGAAAAAAATAGCATCGGCAATTTTTCAGCTATGTCACATGAAACTCGTGTGTTTTTAACGTTGACGAACAATAAACGACGTATAATTGAGAGCGTTAAAGCAACCTAAACAACCCTCGTTGCTAATTAATGTCTACGAAAATATAATACAAACGCGAATACGCCTTAATTCAATTAAAATTCTCATTCCGTTTTCGCCTGAGAATTTTCTCTTAGAAATACATTGCTATGTATAATATAATGCGGTTTTTGTTTAAAAAATAATTATTGATCTCATATTTACATGTGCCTTTCGATGAGTCATTATTTAAAATATGAACACAAAAAATAAGATTATAATATAATATAAAAAAAAATATTTCAACGTTCATATTGCATTAAAATCGAAAGATTTCATTCATTTTATGTTTGCGTTGAATTGAATTGTTAACGATAATATGATTATTATAATTTATGGATGAAATTTTTACTGATGTTTCAGATTCAAATGGATTAGTCGAAAGCTGTTAGTTGAACAATTCATCGATTTCAGGAATATAGTTGTAAAGTTGATTGTTTCGGCAAATACGGTCAGATTAAAATTAAAATTTTCCCCGTTTTAGCAGTTGAAATTTCGATGAATTATGCATTGAAATGAAATTATTTCGTTTGCATTGCTTTTTAAACCGACACAGTCACGCTAAAAACCTATTCTAAATCATAAAAAATTAATCACGGATGGTTTAACATTTACATTCTTATGCAAATTGAATTTGCGATACGACACGTGCGTGCGGCTTTAGTACGCTCGAAAAAAAATAAACAATAATATAGAATAATTGTCGAGCTTGTACGTATATAAGGATGGTCTAAATTTAAACAATTAAATCTTATAATGCGATCTTTATCTACAAAAAAACATCATAATCAGATTAGTGAAAAAAATTTATTTATGGACTTTGTCTTAAAATCAATTAGCAATTAAAATCGAATACTTCGGAAATATTAGCGATTATGCATTATATAGACTGTATATATTATATAATGATGCTGATTTCCGAAATACTAGAATATTATATTTAAGAATTACTTTTTTAAGTGAAGAATAATGAGATTCGCGAAATATCAATTATAAAGATTACTTATTCAATTGTTAAATATTTCAGAATAATCATAATAAAATCACGAAATACGTGGTCTGTAAATTAAGCAATAAGACTGATTTTTTTTATTCAAATAAAATTACAATTCTATATTGTCACCCTCAAAATAACTTCCTTCTGAAGCCATACAGCGCTAGTGACGGTTCTCTCCTCATAACAATGCTGGAACTCCGATACTGGAATAGCCTTCAGCTGGTCGCTTACAGTTGTTTGATTGTTTTCGACTGTCCCAAAACGAGTTCCCTTGAGGTTATTTTTCAACTTTGGGAAGAGAAAAAAGTCACAAGAACTCAACTCAGGCGAATAAGGAGGCTGAGGAACTACAGGAATGTTTTTACTGGCCAAAAATTCTCTTATTGAAATTGCTGTAAGATAAGGAGTATTATTGTGATGCAACATCCACTTGTTCTCAGACCAATAGTAAACATATCGATGTGTTAGACTTTGTGGTTGCTGACTTTCCACTAACAATAAATGAACATGCAATTCATTTCCGTTCCGACTTAATCCAATTTATTAAATGCTATTCGTAAATAAGTTAGCTGTTATTTGTCGAATATTAGTTATATAAAAATTATCTTTAATTTAATTTGAATAAATGAAAGTGTGATCAATTTTTGTGTACATTATCTAAATATCTGCAT
Organism: Hydropsyche betteni; assembly: GCA_028571205.2. Taxonomy (NCBI): domain Eukaryota; kingdom Metazoa; phylum Arthropoda; class Insecta; order Trichoptera; family Hydropsychidae; genus Hydropsyche; species Hydropsyche betteni. The sequence continues at coordinate 3,566,644 of JAOXNN020000027.1, read as the reverse complement.
GCCAAGTACAAAATATGATAGTTTTTATTGGTCAACATGTATTGTTCTACTATGGAATATAGTTATACTAAAAGAAAAGCTTCACTGAAATTCCACGTAGATATTTTTTATTTAAATAAATCGAAATAGTTTCGTTTGCGCGAGCGCGAAAGCAAAAGATTATACGTTTCGCAGGCGCCATTGTCGAAACAACTCGAAGAACACGGGATTGTTTTAATTACGGCTGCCGTCGAAAAAGAGGATTAACATTTTAACATTGGAATAATCCTAGGATTTCAGGAGCTCGGGGTTTGCACTCGAAATAGTGGGATCTGAAGATTTTCCAGCTACAATTATTCATCCGAGCTTTTGAGCGATAAATAAAGCATATTTTGCTTAGCAGATAGTATGTTTCTATGAAAATTGAGTATGTTTTTTTATCGATTTTGTACCGTTCGTTAGTTAAGTGATTGTTGTATATTATATATATTTATTCAATAAATACGTGTTTGCGTTAAATTTAATAATGGCAGTATTGACTAAGAATTTTTCTTCTCATATTATATAAAATTTATAATATATGTTAACTATTATAATTGACGTATCAAATAGATTAAATTATATTATTTTGTTCTTCCTAATATATTTACAATTATCATAATCTATATAAGTTATGTTAATCAATGTGTCCTACGATTTTTTTTCTTATGTTACATAACGAAGATAACCTTAAGTTAGTGAAGCATTGAAATTTTCTTTATTTTAAATAGATTTAAGTTTCCATCTATTGCATATGTTACAATTTGCTTAACATACAATTAGAGATAATCAATGTGTCAGATGAGCCCATATAATTGATTTAATTTTTTTGGATTCTTGAGGGTAATACGTAATTATTTAGTACTTAAGGAAAAATTTATTAATTTTAAATCGTCAAATTAATAAAAGATGAAAATTTATTTTGATTTCCTAGCGAGAATCTGTTTCTTCGATGTGTTGATGTGAAAATATGTATCTCTAACCCTGTTGAACGTATTATATAATACTCCATTAAAAAAAAGAGCAAAACTTTATTATTGTACGAAAAAAATTGAACTAACATCAACTTTAATAACAACAAATATTCGAACATATCGAAATTTTCAAATATTGAAAATAAATTTGAAACAAACTCAAATGTGAAACTTTCCATTCAGAAAGCGCTCGTACGAAATTAAGCCGCAGACTATCTACGAACGAATACACAAATACCCACAATTTCCACAAAATATATATATACAATATACAATACAATACAGTATAACACATAAGGGGTGAGGGGTGAGTTCAGAGATTCGTCTCGTTTCAGCCGCGGTTCATATTAATATTTATGAAGAAGACGCCGATGCCTAATGAAATTCATAATGTTTATCGTCGTGAATAATGATAATACGCGGCGCGACGCCTCAAAGTTAATTAAACACACCTAGAAAGGATGAATATTCATTTGAGCTGGGCATTTAAAAATAAACAATGGCGCATTTATTTATTACGACGTATAATCGAAGGAGAGCCGTATCGGGGAGGAGGCTTTTTGTCGCGTTTCTGCGAACGGACGGGGAAAAAATGTTTCCGTTGGTTCAAAGGGAGGCTTTTGAATTTATCATTGTTGCGTACGAATAAATTATTGTTTGTTTGTCTGAGGGTTTGTGGACGCTTTGAAGTTTTCAAGTACGTTTTTATTTTAAGAAGTGTATTTTTTATTATATTTATAGAACGGTATGATTTTTTTTGAAAAAAACGGAATATCAATAATTTTTTCCATAATTTATTATTGAATTGTTTTAAGATAGAATACTCAAAAATAAGTAAAAGAAAATAAGAAATCAAAAGGAATAGAATACTTCAAATGTTTTTTTTTATATTATTATTATCATTCTTAAAAAATTGTATATATGAGAAAATAGAAAATTTATTTAATTTGTTATATATGTACGCGTATATTGTAACTGGAAGACAAAAATATTACATTTTTATTAAAGCTAAAATTTAATACGAAACCGCTGCGATATTTCAACGCGATTATTGCGGAAGCTTATCTGAAACGCGCAACTTCAACCAAGACTGCATCCATCCTCGAAAAAAGCGCCGTTCGAATTTCTATCTCGTCCAATTAAAACCGCAAAAGCACTATCCTCGGAAAGGAGTCGAGTCGGACCGTCGTCAAAATTCGCAATTTTTTCCCCACACCGGAATATGCGGTTAAATTAAATTCTACGATGACTTATGGGCGGGAAAAGCGACCGTTTAAAAAGCTTCCCCGTTCACCTCTCGTCCGCCATCTAGCCGCGACCGACGGACGAACATTAATATCCAAAAAGATAATATAAAATTTCTGGAAAGCGAGACGGGCCCCTCCCCATCCGCCGAAGAAAGCTTCCTTTGGAATTCATGAAAATTTATGAGGACGTGCATTCCAGATGAGAGAGCAGGCAATGTTAAATTTCGCGTTCAGCCTCGGCCCACCTTCATGAAGTGATTTTTTTCCTTCGAAATTTAATAACGTGTGCGTCCCGGTGTGTAATCTTGATTAGTGCGACGGTCGGCTTTCCACGAATATATCCATTAAACACAGATTCCTCCTTTGGAGTCAAAAGGAACGAATGCGAAAGGAACGGAAGAATTCAATTTCGCCATTACTTACACACGCGAAAATCCGCTGATTCTACCCGTGTTTGATCGCTTACTTAATACAGATCTTACTTTCTTAAAACGGAGCGTTTAATGAACGTAGCGGGATCGATTTTGATCGATGAAGGCTGCGGGTGATTTATGAAATTTCGTTGCCGATCCGCATATGGCACGCTATCGAGAAAAATCCAATTATGGAAAAAGCGATTCTGGTGAACGGCGAATCAATTATTCGATCACGCAATGCCCGCATCAAAATGGCGAGTGCATTTTCTATTTGTTAGGGGAAATATTGAACATTGCCGGTCAGTTAATATGAGAATGTTTGCGAGAAATTCGCTTTGTGTCCCATGGTGTGTTTGATTAGATTTAATAATGTTCCGTTGTTAAATATGAATTTATTATTTGTAATTCGAGCGATTTCTCATTATTGTTTTATTTGATATGAATGTGAAATGTAAAAGGGATAGTAGTTCGTTAAAAATTTATGGTCTATTACAGGTATCGGCAAACTTCAGCCCGCGGGCCAAATCCGACCAGGTACGCGTTTTCAATCTGGCCCGCGGACTAAAAATTAAAGTTAAAAAAAATTAACTTTACAATTGAGGAGCTTCTGGAAGTGACTGTGACTTCCATCAACTAGAAGTGACTGTTCTCAAAAATTATGTATTTTATAAAACTTTACGTTGTTATCAATAGATCACAACGAATTTAATCAATAAAAATAAATTATCTGCGGCATTATTCATTTGTACTATTAGCTATTATTTATATAACCTGCTTATACAAATATTCTTTGAAACTAGCACGCGAAGTTTCAAATAACTATTAAGAGCTCAACAAGTTCCAACTTTTTAAAACTTTAAGCTTTTTTGTCGCTATTTAAGAAGAATTACACAAATATTTTCGAGTTTGCTATTCGGCCCGCCGAGCCTCAAATTTTTACAATCTGGCCCTTCCAAAAAAAAGGTTGCCGACCCAAAATTGACTCTATTTGATTGTTGTGAAATAATAAATAAATTAAATATTTTGAGAACCTTTTAGAAAATTAGGACTCTAAAAATTGATACGAACATGTTTTAAAGTCGACGGATGCAGACTTAAAAATATGCACACCAAAAAAATTGTTTCTGGTTTACATAAAAAAAAAATGTTTTACTCAATAGTATATATTAAAAATGTATTTTCGATCTTTAACATACAATAAAAAAATAATACATTTACGAAAATTGGACAAAGTCAAGTTTCAGTACGTTTGTCGAAATAAATTAAGTGCCCTTTTATTAATTGTATTACGCTATAAAGTATACATATTATATAATACTATGCGCCTAACATAAACGGCTTAGCTTCTCAGTATTCTTCTCTTTGTTCCCGTTTTTCGTCGTTTTCGAAAGGCGCCCTTATTCAAATGTAATTGCGTATTAAATCAATTTCAAAACGCTCATTTATATGCGACAAAATGAGACTCGCATTACTTAATTCATTTAGAGTTTTATCTTTTGCATTTCCCATACATTTTCCGATAAGAGAATAGTGGCCGTTGAAATTTTCGAGCGCTGAAAATGGCCGTATTAAAAATATATCATGGACGACATAAATGCGCGATATAACTTTACAAGGAACTCAACAAGTTATTCGTCTGGTTTCGTTCGCGGAAGTTTCATGTTGAATATGACGGTTCGAAAAGGTCAGGAGATGAACGGCAATAGAGATGTTTTAGTCAGTTTTTGCCGAGCAAGAAATAAACTTTACAAAGTGGCTTAATTTCTTAGTATCCACGTCAGGATCACCATTGAGCCCTTTAAATACGGACAAAGGAGTAAAAAAAAAACTAATTCTCGCTTCCTACGGTGGAAAAGAGAGGATTTTCTTTGTTGGTTTTTTCCTCTGACGATAATTTATTTCATTATTAACTTTTTGCGAAACTTCATGAAATTTATTCGAACGAAACTCCTGTACAAAGTGAAGCTTTTTTTTCGGAAATTTACTAGACAATCCTATTCATTTCCGATATACATATATATTATAAAGAAATAGAATTATTTTTTTTGTTATAAAAATTGGAACATATTTAATAATCCATTAAATTTTACTATTAACCCTTTCTATTCGTTGGGCGCGCTGGACTCACCAAGGCTCTATCACTTTATAGCTCAGAATTTTACATAGGTGCGCCAATTACAAAATTTG
>JAOXNN020000027.1:3485623-3543291 GCA_028571205.2 Hydropsyche betteni | reverse complement strand
TTGAATGTTTCAAATATCTTTACTTGTTTCGGTTGAAAAATGAGTCATTAAATGTAATGTTGAAATACTTTCGCACGATGCGTACATGAATGAATACATAACAATTCGCATACAAGTCATATCACGTTTTATATTCGCAATTTAAACTATATTTGGCAAGTTCTATTTTTTCCGCAAAATGAAAACCTTTATAATAAAAATATGAATTAACTAGAAATTCGTTTTTTCGTGGTATAAAAAAAATATTTTATACGAATTGGATTAATTTATATGTATGACCGATATTTTATGCTGTTTATTCTTATTGTTTAGTTTATTATTCTTACGTAGAATTTCTGAATTAATTTTTCGAGCGATTTTCACGCTCGTAATTGTGGTACTAAATAATAAACCGTTTACTGACAAGTGAGTGGCAGACTGACAGTACAAGTAGCACAAGTAAAAACCAGCTTAAACTTAACAATGCTTTTCCACGAGACCGCGAAACCGATTTCGATCCGACGTTTGTTCGAGAAATTGCCAACGAAAATGGGCTTGGAAACGATTTGTCTATAAACAATCGGACCTTTTGAAGGAAAATCAAAAATTTTCAAAGATTCCATTTCACCGAGGGCAATTTGAATATGATTTCAAAAATGATGTGTTGTATGTAAAGAATTTAATTGAAGTAACTCATTGTCAGAAATGATTTCTTGAATTCGAAATGTTCGATCGAAGTATGTAGCAGCGTTAAAAAATACCGAACATTTATAATGTTTATGATTGAAGGTAAGTTGATTGCATTTTTACATGCTGACGAATATATCCGGTGCAAATTTGAGCACATGTATATCTCAGATGTTTTAGTGTTTGATGAATTATGTACGATCAAGATAAGTAAAATACGGGGAAAATACAATTTGTTAGAAATTAACAGGAAAATTGCACATTTGAGAAAATTACTTTTACAGCCACAATAGTTACGTTTCATATCGGTGAAAAATCAACAAATAATTTGATATTATGTACGTTTATTAATTCGAATATACGATTACTAAGCTTAGCTTAATGATGTCGAATATAGGTTAATCTAGTTTATAAATTAGACAACAGTTAACTAACAGATTATATATTATAATATCATGAAAGAAACATATAATATTATATATAATAAATAAACGGACAATATTACATATAGTTTTTTTTTCAATTACACTAAAAAATAAAGAATCGTACTAAATGACGGATGAAACCGCAACAACAAACAAGTAATCTAATTTTGCAATGGTGAAAAGAAATCACTCGAGCTAATGGATCGTGTGTAGGTAAAAAGTTATGTATAATACTAGTCACGCAATCAATCAGCCTTATAAATATTTTATTTTTGTTGCTTTCGTTGTTTACAACACATTCAGTTCTGCACGATCAAACATTCCTGAGAAATAAATATAGAATAGTGCACCGAGAAGTGTATTACGTTACGTGTATTGTATTATATATCTAAACTATTTTAAATTTATATGGAATGATTTCTTGATATTGAGAAATCTTTATCTTATATTCGTACGAATTTAATTCATACTTATTGATTTTTTAAGTGAAAACGCGAAACATAGATTTTTATTTGTTCATTTTCGCACAACAAATTTTGAAGATTTTTTCGAAACATAAAAATTTGAAAGTTATTCAAATAATCTTCCACCTGTATGCGTCGCATATTAATATGTAAGTCATTTGATCGCATCGTAAATAAAGTTTGCATAATATTTTTTTATCATCCCAACTGAGAAGTTTCAATTGCTTTTATTTTACATAATGGAGAATAATGGGAAAAGTTTACATTCAATGAAAGATGACACCAGCAAAAGTTTTGATTGAAAAAGTGAAGAAAATCAAGCTCTTGGATAATTAAAACCGTTTTATATGATACTATCGAAAGCTATACATACATTGATTCAATAAATTTTTCAAGTTTCATAATTGTGATTGGTTTTATTTTATCTTGAACTATTTATTTTCCGTTATGAAGATATGAAGAATTTCAGATATGAAGAATTAAATACATTTTTATTTTCAATTTTTTCTCACAATAAAAATAGTTTCTGATTTCTCGTATTAAAAATAGCTATGATATTAAAATAAAATGAATCATTAATCTATACTATTATATTTTAATAAAACTTGGAAGCATTCTTCAATGTAAAATTCAAAGTAAATTAAACGGTATTTTCTTTGTTATCCATGTAAATATTTTTAGTTAGGTAATTGAACATTTCGCCACTTACTCGATATAAACGAGCAGTACACAATATTTTCATTCTATTTTCTGTTCCTATTTCGTATTTTCAGAGCACTGTTATCGCATAATTGGAAACCTGTCACCTGACCTTTTCGACACTCACCAATAAGTATTATATCATTTCCATAGGCGCCTTATAAAAGCGACTATTGTATTTTTTTCTTGATATCCGCACTATACAGTTGATAGCATCTGTTCGAACTATTTATGTTCCATCGTGAATGACCCTCGTCTATTCCAACGTAAAGAAAAGCGTTTTTCTTCCCCAAAAACGTAAATGAATATTTTTTTACGATACTTCTGTAAAAATTAAAGCGAATTCATAAATTGAAATAAGAATCAAATGAGTTAAAAGTTTAAGTCGAGGGAAGTTAAAATAGCTTTTTGATCCAATTTTGTTCTATCTTTTAATTGTTTTTTTTTTTAATGAACGCTCTCTTTTCAGCTTCGTTATACTTTTTAATTGTCTCTATTCCGAGGTAGAAAATTGAATTTTTCAGAAACAAGGTTTTTTATTAATAGTTCATTATATAATATCAACAAAATTCATTACGTCAAGAAAATATAAAGTTCCCTGTTTGTAGAATTAATACGAAACAAAAGTATCGAAATCGTTTCTTCGACTCGATCGCCTCCAGAAACCTTATTTGAATAATCAATTATCAATTAGTGGTTGTTTTTTGCCTCTGCTGAAAGATCTGGTTGCAAAACTGTTAATGGATTTTCTATCGAACACCCCTTTTTGTTGCTCACAAGATAGCGTATACGCCTCAACAATTTCAGCAATCATGCCATAGTGAAACTCTCACAGTATGATATCTCTAATAAGTATTTTTTTTATTTATTTATGAAGATTTTAAATTGTGATAGAGATTTCAAGTTGTTTCTGAAAATGTCAAGTATTACATATCAGAGAATGTATTTTAATGAAATCTCTTAATAAATGTATTTGACGTATAATATATACGTTTTATTCCAAAATAAGCAAAGTCAGAATGTTTTCCATGACGAAGCGTGAATTAGCATACACTCCTCTAATTTCTCTAGGGATTTAAAATATCCCATGGGAAAGTCATGTAAAACGCACAATACACAAAAAATACGTACATACGAATTCATATTCATATTATATCTCCTACATTCATGTCATATGTATGTTATATTGTAAAATACAATGGATATAACTTTTGTACATTCGAAAATTTGCGTAATTTCGAATCATATTTGAATGAAATTCAAATAGATAGTTTGATATGTATTCGTAATTTTATGTTTAGTTGTGACGAATTGATTTATTCAGTTGGTAATTAAATAGAAATTGAAAGTTGAATATACGATATTATCAATTTGTAAGGTTTCATCGAATTGAATAAGTTTTTATTGAGAAAATCAATTGAAATACAATTTTTCATTTTAAATTAACGACACAATTATTAATTGAAATCCAAAATGAACATCGACGATCAAACATATAACAAATTCATTAACCTTTGTATAGCGCAGCAGGAAAATTTTCCCTCAAAATTTCAAACATTAGACACGCCTCGTAAAAAAAGTTCACTTGCATGTGTCATTTTCGAATACTCACCATTGAGGATGAACACTGCTTATGTCTTCAAGCGAAACCGACCCAGATTAAAGATATCGGGTTCGTTGGAAGGCAACCAAGGCAATAATAAACCGGAGGCATCCAGGATTACGCCTCCAGGACCTGAGCCAGATACGGAGCTATCTTCTTAGATGTATCAGGATCGATATTGCCGAAACCTGCTCCTTCCAACAGTTTACTTTAACCCATGAAGATTTTCCGAGGAAATAAAGATTAACTTCGGACCCGTCTCCTTTGGTTCCCATCCCATCGGCTGGTCACCTAGGAAAATTTGATTAAGACCCTTATCTTTGGACCTTTTGTATATGTGCGATCGAAAGGAACGATACTTCGCATATAGTATTATGTATACGTGCGTTAAATATCATATATAACTGTTAATATGTTATATAAGGTTAAATATTTAAAAAATGTGTTGCTGCGCTATATAAATACAAAATTTAATGAAAAGTTATGGAGCTGAATGAAAGAGTTTAAAGTTTGTGTTTTGATCTGAAAATGAAAAGGTATTTTTATAGTGGCGAGGAAAGTAAAATACATGGTTGGTTTGAATTTGTTCCATTTATTCGTGTTATTTCAAAGGAGTGATGCGTAAGGATGCTCAGTAAAAGTTAGCAATCCGAAGGAGGGAAGCGAAGAAAAATAAACCGAGGAAGGAAAGGCGGAGAAAAATATTATACATCGCTGAAGTTTGATTTAATATTATAAATGACTTCCGCGGAAAGAAGGAATTTAAAAAATATACGTCGGTTAGAAAGTTTCTTTTCGCCCCTAGGAGCGGATTTGCCAAGTCTTCGAATTTTTCCTTTCAGAGACTTCTCAACAAGTATACGCGTCAAATTTATACTCACGAATAGAATTTCACAACAATTCCCTTAAGTAGATTTTGTGAAAAACGAGCACAATTGGTAGCATTTCATCGACTTGCCGAAAATGAGTAAACTTTTAATTCAACCCCGCGATATAATTGAATGAAGTATCCGACACTCGGATTCCAGAAATATAACGAGCACTTAATAACAGACAATAAAGGTTTCGTTTTCGATTAATTCAATTTTAACATTCATATATATTCAAAAAAAACTATCTAAGCATTTCTAATTGATAAAAGTGGTTACATATGAAACGGAACTCACGAATAAAATTTTTAACTATTTAACTTTTTAGAGTGCAACGATCTTCACTAATCATTGAGTTAAGTTAACATAGAAGAGATGCGATCAAATATAATATATTTCAGTACTTAAATTCTTCAAAAATTATCGGAAAAGTTTTGTCATAGAACAATTTTTAAAATTTTCGTTTCAGAAAAGCCTTATTTTTTTTTAATAAAAACTCAACCCCAACATATTTCATCACACATCAGCAATCAGCCCATCGGGTAGTACCAAACGCCCACCCAACGGCCTCATTTTCGAAAATTCGAAGCCTTGCAGCATAAGTTACTTAAGATCGGCGTTACGTACACACACTCGAGAGGCCATCATCTTTCCCAAAAGTAACACTCCAACAGTGGGACAGTAAAACTTTACGATGTCGACATTCGCTCAGTTTGTTCCCTGGATGCGATTCTATCTAGTGCCCGATTCTGGGCATCAATTTGCTCGTGCCCTTCCCACTCAACAATCTCCACTTAGTCTACCGTGTAAATGCGTTATTACATTAGCCCTATGATGGGCGTTCGTCTGTTCGAACGCTCTCGTTACGATTGAGTGCCGATACGTGTATGTGTCTCTAAACCAAATCATTCGGATGTTGATATTATTATATATGTAATCACTTATCGGATGTTAATTATTTCAAAAAATTTGTTTATCTTTCTAAGAGAAGAAGATTTAATTGAAGTGGAAACTTATGGTTGCGTTTTATGGGATTATTAGTATTATATCCAGGCGCGGCTCGTGCATGGTACTGCGGCGTGTCACGACGACTGGTCCAAAGACAATCCGTCCAACGACAACTTGTCCAAGACGAGTTGGACGAGTTGTCGTGGCCGAATTATCCGTTGGACGGATTCTCCGTTGGCCCAATTGTCGCTTGGACGAATTGTCTTGGACAAGTTATCGTTGGACGAATTGTCTTTGGACCAGTCGCCGTGCCACGCCCCAGTAGGTACCATGCACGAGCCGCGCCTGATTATATCTATGTTTTTAGCTAACATTAAATTTATATGCTCGAAAATATTTATAATAAATAAATTTTATATAAATTATTGAAATTTATACAGTTCTTGTTAGGATTGACGCATTTTCGAGCAAAATGAAAGAAGAATATAAAATATTTATATGATAATATTATTTAATATAATGTTTACTAAAAAAATTGTAAGATTTGTAAATTTTATTAATATTTTATTAAGAAATTTTAACATTAAAAGATTTTGAATCTGAAAAAAATTTGGAGTTTATATTAAAATTATATAAACAGTATTTTTTTATATTTTTTTCATATCATTTAAGTATTTATATTATAGTGAAAAACTTTTGTAATAAATAACTCATATAATAGTTAATACAATATTATGTATTAAGCTTTATATAATATTGTGAATTTGAATAATAATAAGTTAAATAAAGTTTTCATATTTTTTTAATGAAAATGGTAAAAAAATAATATTCAAATATTTAGGAATTTGTAATATTTTAAATTTAAATTTGAGTATTGAGAAATATTTTTTATACGTAAAAAAACACGAAAGTTATATCGTTTTTATAAATGTTTTAGTTTAAGTTAAAAATATCATGGATCGCAAATAAACATTTTTTGAAACAACGCAAATATCAAATTTACTTCAAAATAAATTTTGGACGAGTAAACAAAAATAACAACGAAGACGAATAAATAGATAAAATAATCACCAGCGCAAATATTTAACATGTACTAAATAAAATTTTAAATTTGTCTAAATAAAATTACGACTGACATGATATTGAGATGAAATTCGTTCGAAAGCCTGAAAGCTCTCGTTTTAAATTTCCCAAAGGAACCGTGTCCGTGTGTCTACAAGAGGAAAATAGGATTTTTGGTCCGACCACAGTGATGAGCAAATCTGATTCCTGTGTTTGAAAATTTCAATCGTTCAGTAAGTAATGAGGATTAAACTAAATATATTTAATCTCGTTTAATTAAGAATACAGAATCTGCAATAATTTATATTGATAATAATGTGTCAATACTCAGTAATAGCACTTAAAAATAAAGATTAATACTGCTATAAAATTTTAATACGTTGAATTTTGTATGAATTTATGTTTTTATAACTCCCCGGTATAAACAAAATTAATACATGTAGTATGTATTTCATAATTTTTTGTTAATCCAACTTAAATATGTGTATGCTATATAGCATTTTAGTTTGTATATTATGAGATTTCTTAAAACGTCAGATTGATTTTATATTATTCATAGTTTTTAATTTATACGATTTTTTTGATAGGAAACTCAAATATACATACATGTATTAAAAATATATATCAATAGAATGGTAATTTTGATTAAATACGGATTGATAAACAGCAACATATAAAGACGAATCGATAGGAACATTGTTCCATTCCAATAATAGATCCTGACAGAAAAAAAACGTATCAAATAAATGTTAAAAATCCTCCGACGCTACGGTAGTTCCTTATTGCAAGGAGAGCTTTGTTGGATCAGGAGCTCGGATGAAAAGTCCCCATCGCTCGAGATGGAGTTTCCTTTCTTCCTTAGTCCTTTTTTCTTTTTATTCAAGGAACCGCCAGCAAAATGCACATACACACACACACTTGAAATTACTAACGCCAACAATGTACAATACATGCGCACACAACAAGATCAAAAGAGCCTGAGCTGAAAGCGAAAGAGTCAGATCGATCAAAGGCTTCGGAAATGAAAAGGCGAGAACGTCAAAATGAAAAAAAAGTGAAATGCTGAAGAAAAGAAAAGGAACGCGAAATAATCGGAGCTTTAACGTGATTTCATACATATTACATGTAACGTTTTCGCTCACTTCGACTGTGAATAATTGCACGGTGACTGGTCCGTATGGATTTTTTTTCACGGAAAACGAATGTTGCTCGTTGATCGGACAGTATGAAATTTTTTTTTATTGAAATGGGTTTTTTCAATTTTTTTTTAGTACCGTAATGGTTAAATCATATGTTGTTTTAATATGATTGTGATATTGATATTATATCTTGATCAATCAAAATTCGGACAGGAATATTATTTTTAAATTAAAACTCACTGTAGATAAAGTTTTTCAGTTTTATTTTTAGTCGATTCTTACGGATTATTTTACAAAAAATCACTATATAATTGCAAAAGCACCCAACGCGTGTTTCCCTTTTCCGACCGAGTGCGGCAAACAGCGAAACACTTCCAAGCAACTTTCAGGGTACTACATACATTAATACCCCGAGTTTAACAACTGCTGAAACTTGCAGAAGTTTCAGCGCGATATATCATAGCGCGGCAAGTGTGCGAGCGTCTCGAATTTGTAAACATAAGGTGTGTTGCGCGTAAACTTGTTGGGAAAATTCAAGTGTGTGTTTTATTTTGCGACAACTTTCACACATTAAAATCTGGAAAAATGTTTGATCAAACTTTGCTGTATTTTTGAATGAAATAGAGGTTTGTATGGGATAGAGTTTCCTAGTTTTTTAAATTATTTTCCGGTAACTTTTGGTTGATTTTTTTTTTAAATACAATCATCGAAGACATTTTTATACTCAATTTAAGATAATTTTTTTGTTTTATCATATACTTAATTTGTTACTTGTCTATTAATTACTTATTTCATTTATAGATATTGTATTATTTTAATATTGGAAATTTTTACTGAAAACATGTCCCGAATGATTTGTTGTTAACTTCTCTTCAATATTTTTCACATATTTCGGGAAAATCGAAATATCGATTGACTCACCGTCGATTTCGCAACATCGAGGCCATTAAACGATGTAATATTTATTTTTTCCACCGCAATCTCGGATTATGTTAATGGCAGAACTCATACGAAAAACTTTAACCGAAGAAATAAATTAAGATTTGATTTATTCATATGGAGCGGGAAGAAACTTTACGATCGTACCTAGAGTGCGTACATAATGCGGCAACACACTTCGTTTAATGTTCGTGTTTATCGCATAATTTCGAGCGACTAAGCCTAGACTCGGTGGCGGAAAGTTGTACCCCAGACCACGTTAACGGGTAGGCACACTATTGTTGTTATAGGGTGACCAATTAGTCACGAATGTTGCCGCCTTTGGGCGAATGACAATTTTGTTCGATGGTTAGGTGTAGGGGAAAAATCGCGGTTTTTGTTGGTTCAATAAAATGGTTTTGAAGCGTATGTGATCGGTTTTAGATTTTTATATTGCATATGATAAATGAAGGGTTTTATCAATGGGTTCATTAGTAAATCTATTTTTTTTTATGTACTCGTCTATGTACTCGTTTTATGTAATCGTCTCATTAATGCGAGTTTAAGCCCTCATTTTTCGGGTCAAATTATCAAATACCTAATTTGAGATGATCAAGTAGGTGTTAGAATGGAGCCATACCTGTGGCTAGAACCATCATAATTACGATTGATAATTCATACAACATTCCGCTACACTACGAATTGGCATTTATGTTGTATCAATTAATTTCGATAATTGATGGATATCGGTGCATTTAACAAAATGAATCTTTCTACATATTGTAATATAATATATCATTGCATCACTAGTTTATAATTTTAATTGAATTGATTTGATTTTGAGAAAATAGAAAAAGCTTATGCAGTTTTCATCTCAACCATTTAATTTATGAATAAAAATAATGAAAAAGTAACATAAATATATTTAGATTATTTTATATTTAATTTTAATCTTTGTATGATATATGTTGATAAAATTATTATTTCATATAAACGAAAATATTATTTTCTTATAATTTTATTGCTAATGAAAAAGATAATAAATATACATAAAATTGCTGTCATTTAAAAGATTTAAAAAAAATTATTACCTATATTTTTTCATTTAATTAAAAAAAAATCCCACACTTTTGATCCACTCTTTACAAGATGTTGTATTACGAGCGGCGCATTATATGATCAAGTGTGTGGAAAACTAAGGGATCTGAGTCATACAGTTTCAGGCGTTCGAGTCTCTTCAGACGAAGTTTATAATCCTCACTAGCTCGTTAACCAATTACATCCCATCTAACCCCCTAGGGACAACTTTCACCCATACCGCAGGGTTTCTACTTGCTCCTAGCCCCGGCTCCAAAAAAATTGTTTTAGTGTTTTCGGGTCTATGGGGTACGTATGGCTGAGTTTTATAGGCGCTTCTTTCGGAAGTCTATCATATTATATTTCGTAGAGGTTCAGTATGTTGCAAACGTGTTGGCGGAAAGCTTTTTATTTTTATGCATTTTGGAAATATTTTTTGAGCTATTTAACATTAACGTTAAATAGCTCGAAAGATATTTCCAAAATATATAAAAATAAAAATTGTGATAGAGAAAAATAATGTATAATAGATAAATAAGCATAAACTCAAGCATTACAATACGTCGATAAATTGTCACTTAGGGTAATTTGCTGCATAGTCATTGATGTAGTGTAACATTGTATGTCGACGTGTTCATTAATCTAATTGTATTAGACATCTCCATTTAATTAGCACTCAACAAAACTAAATAAACATCATGATATGATTGTATATCGATATTAATACATATTATATAAATCACAGCTCGAATGTTACAGGCTAAATTATAATGCAAGACATTCAGCTTGATATAATTAAGTTAAAAGAAGATTAGTTGTAAAGCAAAGAGGTTTATTCAATTTCGAGAAACAAACTATAGTGGCGTATTTAAGCAATTCAAGAAACATAGACATGACTTTGCTTCTACAATTTCACGAGATTTATACAGAAATTCTACCGAAAATCTTTCCTTTTATTATATATTTTTTTGTATCTTTAACCTTGAACAGCGTACCTTAAACTATGTGTTTTGTACTTTTGTAAAATTGTGTATCTTGAGCCTTGAATCTTGTAGATTTCATCTTTTATTTTGAATCATAAATTCATACTTGAACCTTGAATAATACAACAATTTAAAAATAGCGTAATTGCATTTCAAAATCATACTGATCTCGCATGGAGATGAAACGATAAAAGTTAAGTTGTTTATGTTGGTAGAAAATGTTCGGTGACGCAGACAGTAGATGACTTCGAAAGCATTCCAATGATTTGGTGTCGTTTATAATATGAATTTTTTAATATATTTTCTCCTTTTATTTAAAGCCGATCTTGAAAACGAAATGGATCTTCCATCTATATTCTAAACGCTTAGCTTATACCTAAACCATATTTCTCGAAAGCTCCCATCTTCCTTTCGAGCTTCGAACGGCATCAGAAAGCACACCATCATCACACACTCAACACACAGGTAACGAGCCACAAAAGACGGCACTTCATCACGGCCGCCACCAGTTAAAATGCAAATCTGCCGACCCCCATTGTCTAATGAAAGGCACATATTTCGGCGGCTTAGTGTCCTCCATTTAATTAGCCGAAACAGGGCGATAAATTCAGCGGCGATGTTCAGTTTTCAGAGCCGCTCTACGTACATCATAAACACGGCCGCCGCACTAATTATTTCTCGACCGCAGGCTTCTCAGTGTGGAGGCACATGTGTTCACACCGCGGCGACACTAAACTCGCATTCGTTACGTTCTCTATTATATTATGGTGCGGTTGGGCCCGGTTGGGATGGCACTTTGGGTCTGGGGAGGGATGTTGATTATTTTTTGGGATTTGGAAACGGGAGGGAGGGATTTTGAACGGGAGGGATGTAGTCGGGACTTTGGAGGGAGCAGTTTTTTGAGTTGCTCCGCTCCGGCGCCCAAGTATAATACATACTTGTTCCGCTCCGCGCTCTGATCAAATTTTTAAATAAATTTTTTAATCATTATTCATGATATATGTATTATACAAATTCATATTAACAGCATTTAGATATGTACAGGGCTGTTGATATGTGGGGGGGAGAGGGGGTAAATTGTCAAGGCCTGGGCTGTTTTGAGGAAATTTTTTCGGATACTTTTGAAAATTTTGTTGTTTTTTTTTTTGGGAAAAGTCGGTTTTTGTAATTGTAAGTTTTTCTTTATGGAAAAGGTGTTGTTTTTTGCAAAAGTCTGTTTTTGTAAGTGGGCGATTTTTTGTGGAAAATATTGGACACTTTTAAAAAAATTTCTAGCTCTTTTTACTAGGGCCCAAAATTTCTATCTACAACGCTGGATATATAATACATTCACAACATTTTCATAATACAATTACATACACAAAAAATAGAATTACATACGTAATTTATTGATTTTATCAAATAAAATGGCAGATAATGTAAGCAATATAAAAAATGAAATTCTCATTTTTTCCATATAATATTTCGTATTTTAATTTCACATGTGTAACTGAAAAAAAACCGTTGAAAATATTATTATATAATAATTAATAACCTTATTAGAAAATAATGAAAGAAATTGCAATTTATTTCTCTTCATTTTCTGTGTTTCATAATATTTACATATTGTACGTTGATTATCGTCATTATTTAAAATAATGTAAATAATAACATAATTAATATAACTCCATTTCCATAAATAAAATAAACGCTATTTAATCTATTTAAAGAAAATTTACAACGACAAAAAACACAATCGCCTATTAAAACCGAGCAATCAGCACAATTTAACGCACAAAAGCAAACAACTCGATAATTTTTATTGCATTCGCCCCGAAACGAATACGCTTTGAAATTTAACAATTCACTTTTAGAACCGCGTAAATTCCGGCCACCACCGAAAAGGTTAATAACGCCAGATAAAGCCGAAACGACAGCGAGAGCCTCCGAAAACAAAGAAATCAAGATCAAGATGACCCTGGCCGCCGACTTAAAAAAAAAAACACAGCCATAATGGTGTTTGAGGAAGGCTTCGCCGCTCAGGAAGTGTGTGATGGATGATGGTCGCGTGCGTCGTCATGTCCATGCCCTGAAAGACCCTTCATCACCCCTAGATATGCATCTCGAATGCGTCCAGGCCCTGTGGTCTTATCGGTTCGAAAACGACGCTTTTCAAATGGTTTTTCGCAAAACGGCCCGTTTTGGGGTCGGGTGCGGTGCGCGCTTTTGATGCATTGTTCCGGTCCGCGGTCGAACACTTGACGGTCGGCTGAAGGTGTATCGGAGACGTTTTGAAGATTTCGTGAAGTTTATACTTGTGTAAGGCTTTCAAAGGTGAAAGGTTCGCGTATTCTGAATGGGTTTTTTTTTAAAGATGAATTCGGAGTAGTGGGTTCTCGTTTTGTACGAAAATTTTAATATGCGTATATTAAAATAATTATCGTCGTAAAAAGAAAGAAACAGTTGAGTTTTCATTTGTAGTGTAAAATCCTCCTATCCCCTATCCCCTATATATAATAGCGGATTTCTGTGTGTGTGTGTGTTCGACGACGCTCGCGAATTTTTTTTTTCAAATGAACGACCCGAACTGCGACTTTTGACGACGACGACGATGATGATGATGATGATGATGATGATGATGACGATGATGATGATGATTTTTTTTTCTTTTTTTCAAATGAACGACCCGAACTGCGACTTTTGATGATGATGATGATGATGATGATGACGATGATGATGACGATGATGATGATGATGATGACGACGATGATGACGATTTTTTTTTCTTTTTTTCAAATGAACGACTAGTTCACATTTCGAGTTCACACAATAGGGTTTTTACATTTTATCGTTTTCCGTTTCTTAACAAAACCAAAGCCGATGTTATTAACATCGGGCCTATATACTAGTATATATATAATCACAGATTTCTGCGTGTGTGTGTTTGTTTGTTTGTTAGCTTGTTCATTTGTTTGTTATAACCATACTATAATATATCGAAAAATTTCTTCAAACTTTGTATTCACAGCCGATGTTATTAAAATCGGACCGATCACTCGTATTGTAATAATAGCCGATGTTATGTTAATTAATTAATTAGTTTTCGATTAATAAATAGGATTTGTCCGACATAGCGATTTTTGTTTGAAATTTCATGAGCAAGACTGAAAATTGAAATTAATATTCACTTTTGAAATCAAGTTATTAACCCTCTTAATACCCGCGAGCCGATATATTGGCTTTAGTAGAATAACCAAAAATACCTTTAGCCGA
Source organism: Hydropsyche betteni (assembly GCA_028571205.2). Classification (NCBI taxonomy): domain Eukaryota; kingdom Metazoa; phylum Arthropoda; class Insecta; order Trichoptera; family Hydropsychidae; genus Hydropsyche; species Hydropsyche betteni. Next base: position 3,529,186 of record JAOXNN020000027.1, on the reverse strand, counting down.
GTATTTAGTAAACACGCGGCTTAAGTTTAGCCGATATATAGGCTTTTCAAAAAACTATATTTATTTCCTTATTTCAAATATTATATATTTTATTAACCTTTTGAAGAAAACTCGGAAGCTGACCACAGCTAAGATTTCCCGATAGTTATCAATTCGTAGGGTTTGCGAGGGCTCAGCAAATTCGATGGTACCTCGTGTTAAACCCTTTTGAAATGTTGTAATTATTGCGGCAGCCTTTACGATTTACATGTAAATTGGTAAATTTAGGATCCGACTCCAAGTTTCCGACATTTCGCCATCGTCCGTGACGCCACAGTTCCGTTAATTTCTTTATAGAATTTTCAGTTGGCGGCTTTCTACGTTTTTTTTTTAAATACCGATTTTTTTTTAGGATTCGTTTCAATAAATTATATTTAAATTGATTTTTCAATGCGCTGGTATAATATAAAATGGCCCGTTAGATTAAGCGGTTAATATTCATCGTTGATATTTTTGACAGCACAGACAGGTGACAACTTTTGCATTATCGGAAGTTTGTCATAATATTTTAACAAAGCACGGTTTATTGGAACTTTGCTAAATATTTCACAGTCAAATGAGTCAATTTTAATTGCAAATATATAAGTTTGCTAATTAACGATATAATATCTCTTATTATATAAATGTGTTCAAATTTTAATTAATGTTGACATTATTATTTCCCGCACTTCATTAGGCTAGCTAAAGTAAGATTAACTACCATTTCTATTATTATTATATAATATATTGGTTCCCTAATAAAATAAGACTAACTCGAAAAATATTTAAATACTGACAATGTACTTTACTCCCATAAAAATATTTTAATTAATTAATATCTATGCAAAATCTTTCCCACGATACCAAAACTTAGAACATTTTTTATTCATTAGCTGTGTTATTTGCCACATATGATATAATATAATAACTTAAATAATCGACAAAAATAACTGATATGATATCATATTAATTGAAAACTGTTCAATTAATTGATTTGATTCGGTAATTTCAATTATTGGTTGGATTGGTTGCAAAGATAATTTTCAAAATTATTATTATAATTATAATGATTTTATTAGTACATAAATCGATATTGTGTTGATTTGTGTGAAGACTCCATTATGATATTTCGAAATGGAGATAATTCGATTTTATCTCGATCGAAATAATGCGTTTCGAAAACCTTAAATAAATAAATAATACAAGAGCGAAAATATGGTTTGAATGTAAATTTCAGATTGGTTTTCGGAAAAGCACTCTGGTGACACAAATTTGCTGTCGAATAATTGAAAAACAACATTTCATCATCCTTCGCAGATAATATGAATAACAATAATAACACCAAAAAAGTTATTTATCGTTTGCTAAGGGAAAATTTCATAATATGTACGCCGATATTGAGAACGCCTAATTCGTTTACGTTATTTCTTTCCAATTTAAATTTATTTTGCGAATTTCGTATTCAAAAAACGAACGATACCGAGCTCATTTATATGCTGAATTTTTTTTCGTATAAATTTCATACACAAAATATTTAAATGCTGAAAAAATCCCGTATTGCTGCATATACGTATTCACCCATCTATTGTATATTTTGTGTTTTTTGCATGTAACAATGAACACTTATAAATTGTAACAATTATATATTTGAGTAGAAGCGATGTAATTTGGCAATGAATGTGCATTGAAAAGAACGTCTTCAAACGCCACGGTGTTAAGTGTAGTTTCTTTTGTAAAGGTAATAAGATGTAATTATGTAAAACTTTGAATGTAAATTAATCTTTTGTAAAGCTCCCAGAGAAACCACGAGTTTTTATTTAACGACTCATATTATCTCATTGGAACCTCCACATATAATATTTAAGCATTCGAAAAAATCTGTCTTTGGTATAAATTTCAGAAAGTTTGCAATGCTTCTGCAGAAAAAATAATGACACTTTTGTTTGTCCATCTAATTGTAAGTAACCAACACAATAATACAGCACAGCTGTTTCGAATACAGTGAGATAGAGTTGCGTTGCCTAGAGTTTCCTTCGAGAAAATATACATAATTCATATTCGAGAGATAATACCCTGTGGCTTATCGCATCTTTACAAAATGTAAACACATAAGATTGCGGCACTCATAATTTCGATTTTCCTTAGTGACCACATAATATTTTCTTTGAGATTATTCATAGTAAATTGCTCCGAAAAATGGTGGTATAAAAATCTTAAAAAAATAATAATAAATGGTTTTTCTTCAACAATTCTATACTTATTATGTTTGAAAAAAATTTGATTTTGATACGAATTTGAAATAAAAAAATTATTTTTTTTTGTTTTGATAATCTATTGCATATTATCCAAAAACATGTTGAGTGTTTATTTTCACACTTAATCATTGTTGAAATGATAAAAATTCATACCTGTAGGCGAGACCACTTTACGTCCTCTGTCTTGCGAAACGTTCAACAAATTCTCTCTTCTCGTTGGTGGTATATCTCATTTAGACTCCTTAACCTTTTCATTTCCATTACAGGAATTTAATTGTTTTGTTTTAAAGCCCCGCGGGCCGCGAAACAATCGAGCTAACAGCCTGGAAGCAAAAGTGCTTTTGAAAAGCTCAAAACGGATTAGGAAAGGCTGAAAAGAGGGCCACCAGGATATGGTCGGAGAGCTTTGTCGCTAACAACTTTCCGAGCCCACAGTATTATTGTACTATGCTTATACATTTTTTCCACTTTTCGTATTATACCTTTCTTCTGCGACGGAAGATGCTTATTCCATTGTATCCATCGCGCTTTTGATTGCTAAATTGCGACGGATTCAAATAATCTCGGATTTATAAAACTTTCAAAATTCCTAATTTATTCCGATTTCATAAAATAGACGATTTTAATTTATTTCTATACATATTATTTTGGAACATATAAACAATGTTTGTGTTACTATGAAACATTTGAAACATTCAATGAATTGAATAATTAGACATAAATAGCATAGATACCTACCTATTATTGATTATCTTTCATTAGTATGAAATAAACATTATATTCATATAATTTTTTTTTATTGACAGATTATTTAGTGAAAATCACAAAATTTTATACACACAAGAAGTATAAATAACTGAAATTCCAAGTTTATACATGTTCGTGAATATCATCGACGATATTCAAAGAGCTAATCCGCTTTCTCGAAGTAGAGCTGTATCTAGTACTTTGATAAATAATCGCGTTAATTGGCGAGAAACGTTCAACCATTTTGCTATCTATCTATAAGGGTTATTTAGAGAAGTGCTCCGCAACTACTGTGCCGCGAGATGATGTTGTGCGGCGGCGTGTTTCCAAATATTTTACAAAAAAATCATATAATTGGCAATAATATAAAATTTATGTTACTTCTATAAAGGAAAGCACACTTTTACAAATATCTTTTGCTTTTGGTGTGCCTAGGACGACCAAATGTTTAATTTTGGTCGGAATAATTCCTGTTTTTTGTGTCTTGTGTTTGTCTTGTTGTTTTCGTAAAATTTTAATTTACTATACTTATTTTTAGAAATATAAGTTACTTTGTAAAAGAAGAAGCGAAAATAAAAGAAAATAAAATTTTTAGTTACACATAATTTTTGAAATAAAAAGAAACTGAAAATATCATTAAAAAGAAATTGTACCTAATTTACTGTTTATTTTAAATGTTTCAGAAAAAAAAATCACCTGCGGCGCTATAATTCTTTTATATAAAAATAAAATATAACATTAGTATAATTTTTATTTTATTTTTCAGTTTATACAACTGTGCGTCCTGAAAAAAAAAATATTTCTTTAATGATGTTAATAGTTCTTCGAGATAAAATTGGAAAATAATCGAATGTGTAAAATATTTTTTATATATAATAGGTGAAGGATTCAATTTTTTGCGAGATATTCTGTTAAATCGAAAGAAATATGATCACCCTGGCATATGACACAATATAGTTAGTGTGTCGCAGAAGGAAAAAGGTTGCGGAGCACTGATTAGAGTACCAGCGCGACGTAAGCGGGTTTTAGTTGAAAAAAAATAAAGCGATATAGCCTCGGTTCGGCAATCATTAGCAGCTACCAATTAATGACTTTGCGCAGTGCACGCGATTCCAAAATTACATCGTTCAAACACGACGCGTTCGCTGTTTAATCTTCATCTGGAAAAAAAACGCGTGAAAAATTAGCTGGTCGGTTGGAAATTAAAAAATCGATTTTTAGGGCTTAATTCTGATTTTTTTTTTTTAATTGAATATTTTGAGTTGTGGAGTATTCTATAAATAGATTTCGTTTAGCGGTATTTTATTTACGAAAATTGTTTTCGTTCGGAGAAGGTGGATTAATGTCGATACATCAATTTATGTTATACCCTCTGCTAACTTCGCATATAAGTAGGAATAATCGACCGCACTCCGTTGTGGTGGTTCGTTTCATTTTTAACGTCAAAGGAAAAAGTTTTTGTAAACGTTATAAAAATTCTTTCTCTGTCTGCTGCCTTTTATTTATTTATATTTTTTACTTTTTTCCATATAAAACTCTTTGCCTTTGAATTGTGCTTTTCAGGTTGTCAATACATATTTTTCTCGCATATATATTTGATTAAGTTAAGTCTCTGTGTGACTTATATATAATATTTGATAAAGCTAAGTCTCTGTGTGACTAAATTTGCAATAGATATTTTTATGGGCGTTGTGTTTTTATACATCTGTAAATGACCACAAAGTGTGTCTGATTCCAAATAAATATTATAATTTGTTAACTAACCTGAAAAATTATTTTTTTTATATTGCAATTGAATTATAAAAATATTTATCTAAAGGACCACGATTTGTGTACCATATTATATAATGTATTTTTCCATTGATTTTCTTCTATTTTTTTTTTTTAATACAAGATTGCAAATTGAATTATTTTTTAGTTTAGCATTTTTTCTTGTTCATTAAGTATATATACTTTGTATGATTCAAAGTGTACATATTACTTAAGCTACGCATCGTAAACAAATTAATAAACATTTAGTACATATTCAAGCAAAGAAATATAATATAATGGAAAACGTTTATGTTTTTATTCGAAAGTTACATACATTCCAATAATATAAAATAGAACGGCTAATATATCGGTCATTAAAATATTAAAAAATCGAATTTAAACGGAGAAAAATATAATATATGCATTTAAAGGTGCGAAACATAAAATTTGTATTAGGTTAAAAATAGATAATATCATGTAACATTATTTAGTCGATTAATAACAACATTTTATGTTGGGTGCGTACCATTTTTCATTGTTGAATGCAACGCTAGAATATGGGTCAATATTAAGAAATACATGAACGTCGGTAGAATAAAGTAATCTCGGCAAATATTGGATATTTTTTGCTAATACAGTAGGAACGGTTAAAACGAAACTGAAGGAACCGAAAAAGCGTCATAGTATACGCATACAGTATGTTATGATATAATATTTCGTCAGGACTTCAGTATTATTTCTAGCTAACCGATTTTTTCATTAAGCGTTTTAGTGTTAAAAGATTTCCATTGTAAATTAAATTTACATTCCATGATTTAATAGACATTTAATTTACAAGAAAAAAAAAAAATAAAAACCTGCCAAAATACAATCAAATTCCATTTTTAAAATCAACACACCGAAATTAACAGGTCAACTCGCAAAATCAATCTATTCGTCAATCAACACATTTCTCACAAACATCCGAATTCAATTTTGTTAACAAACCCAATCCTCCGCCATTCATTAAACATCAAAACTCCAAATCAATCTCCGCATATTCGAGAAATCCGACTTACTCAAACAATCGTCTACAATAACCAGCAACCTGTCCGATATTCGGCACGTTTCCTCTAACGTGAACTGAACCACGTATATTGGAACGCGATTTTGATACACACTCCCGTCGGGATTATACCGCCGTTCGCAATAATCCCGAATTCGCAAACTGCGAAGCGGGCCGAAGGGCATTTTTCCCTTCTACGTGCCTCGAATATTGGATTCGAATCATCCGAAACCGACCGACTATTAAGTTCAAAGTATTCTATTATATTCGGCCGAGTCAACAGCGAGCCTGCATAAATTTCGCCCGCGATCTCTTTCTACGTACACCCGCAATATATTCGCTCCTTATTCTTCTTAGGGTGAAAAAAAAATAAAGTGTGGTCGTTTGTGTTGAGGGAATTCTCTTGATTCCGTTTTGAGATTGTTTTCTATGAGTTTCAATTAATTTTAATTAAAATAAATCAAAAAATCAGTTCTTACACCAACTGAACCCGGTAGACGTTGTCGTGCCAGTCTGAATTATAACAGATTGATGACGGGTTAATCGCTGATGGATGGCCCCTGACGGGTTGACCCCTTAAAGTTGACTCCTGACGGTTTGACCCCTGTCAGTTTAATCTCTGTCGATTTGACCCCTGAAGGTTGGTCCCTGTCGGTTTAACCCTTGAAGATTGGCCCCTGACGGGTTGACTACTGTCTGACCCCTGACGGGTTGACCCCTATCGGTTTGGCACTCGACGATTTGGCTACTGAAGATTGGCCCCTGACGGGTCGACCCCTGGTGGTTTAACCCCTGACGGGTTGACCCCTGTCGGTTTGACCCCTGATGGGTTGATCCCTGATGGATTGGCGCCTGGTGATTATTATTCTAAAAAGATCACGGGTTCTCCTTTAATACTAATTCAAAATCGGAAATTACGTTTTTTTCGCGTTTTTTGATTTTTTATATATTTAAATAGTTATATATTCAATTTATTGAAAAAACTATGATGAAATCAACTGAATTCCCTCAAGTTTCGCAGTAATATAATGCGGTGTGCCGGTCAAAAGTGGTCGGTCCGAATCTATTTAAAAAGGATACAACGTATAATAAATACGCTTGGGAGGTCGACTTTGCCACTATATAGCCTGCGGGCAATAAATTTCGATCTTAGAATAGAATGTTGGCTCTATTTTCACCCCTCGGGTTTCACTCTGCAAGCCGATTTAAATAAATATTGGTCGTTGTATAATGTAAAATATTTTTTTGATATAAATACAATGGTGACAAATATACCACGTAGCGTTTCCTGAATAAATTTTTATCTTATATGTTATTCTATAAAGTGTCCCAAAATTAACGCAAGATAGAGATATTAGATTTCTAATATTACTACTAATACCAACCAAGGCAACTCTTACATTATATATCTACAATAAAACATTGAACTATCAGTTTTAAAGAAAGAAAAGAAAGAGAGAGAAAAGGGCGGGAAAATCTAATATACACAAAAAAGTCTTATTTTTCTCTCTTGCGTTAATTTTGGACACCTATATAAATTAAAAAAATTCAAAGTAATAATGAAACTTGAATAAATTAATAATTTTAATAATTAATAAAAAAATGACAATTTCAAAATTAGTACAAAAACTGAAAAATAAATTATTGCATTCTATTATATAATATTATATAGTATGTAAATATAAAACTACATGTCTAATTCGTTTTAGGTTTCCAATTTATTTTTCATAACATTAATATAATTAAATTAAATTCACAATATTGAAACTTAATTTATCATCACTCATTTCCTAGAAATATATTAACGTTCAAAGTGTATGATAACCCATTTGAACAAAATAATTGCTTTTCCAAAGCATATCGAATTTTGTATAATTATACTAAATATGTGAAAACGAAATCCAACTTTTATATAATATAAAAAACAAATTTCATGTCATTAGGAAAAAGCGAAAATCCGAATCTAGCGGAAAACTTTTTGCCTCTTCACACCGTAAAATCCTCCATTTATTAATAGATTTCAATTCAGCGGCACGGCCTCCTGATAATCGATTCGCAAGATTCAATCTGAAACTATTTAAGGGCTGAAAACACTATAGCCTTCGTCCCCATGTTCCGTTTCGTTTGGTTTCACAGGAACGTTAATTTTGCAAAGTTTCGTGTTGTGAATATAACAAAAAGGGGACAGTTTCGTTCGATGGTTGCCGAATCATTGATTAATTTGGAGTTTTTGTGTGATGAATTTATTTGGGATCACAAACTTTTTCGGATTTCATAGATTTTTTCTTCATATTCTTATTTAATTGATAAAATAAGTGACTACGTCAAACTAGATCCAATATAAAACTTTCACAAGCAGCTCATTTAATACTTACAAAATGCATTTATATAAATACAATTTACACGTATAATATTTTTTTTTTCAAATACCAACTTTTTCGAAACTATCGCGACATTCGTTTGTGGACGAGCCAAGACGCCAAAGTCGATCGTTCAAATTGCTTTTACTGCCGAGTCGCGCTTATCAAAGGAACAAATTGGAGCTGGAACAAAAAGGAGAAGTTTGTCTTTTTCGTCCCGCCCTTTTTTTCTGGGAACCAGACATGCAAGGGTGGCCGCGGCCGCTGTGAAACACTTTAAGTCTTTCGCCAAAGGGAAATAATTAAATCGCGGTTCTGTTTCGGCTTTTTTGCCGAAGGATTCTTTTCAGTGGCGGTTTTTCCGGTACATTTCTTTTGGACCGCCGAGGGAAGTGATCCGCACTCGAGGGGTCCGCTTTGATTCGAACATTTTTCCGCCGCTAGTTACTTTCGAGTTTCTTTTTTCCCTTTTTTTGCGTGTGATCCAGAAATAAAGGGGGATAGCGCGTAAATGAGTTGCCAATTAGATTTCTTTATGTGCTTTTTTTTTGGAATGAAGGTTTTTGGTGGATTTGCTTATGGATTGTTGAAATATATATTTTTGGAATAAAATTTTTATAAGGACATAAATACCATGAATATTCATATTGATTTGAAACCATACGAATCTAATATATTATTATATTATATATAGTGGCGTAAGATTTATAAATCTTGAAGAGAAATCCGAGTATGAAAGGTGAAGTGAGGCTATTTTTTTTTTAGCAAAAGTTGTGATTTTTTATTATTATGCTTTTACGTACAAGATACAATAAAAAGAATGAGTAGGAACGAGTTGTTAATTAGTATTTAAATATTGCATGTTTATCAGTATAAATATTGTGAGAATAATAAATCATTTTATTTCGTAAAATTTGATCGATAGTAAATTTATGTGGAAGTACGAGCATTATTATATACTTGATAAATAAACGAATTTTTTAATAAGAAATTAAATAAGTATTGATCAGCTATTCAGATAACATGTATCATATACATATAAAGAAAAAAGTTCTTGTAATAATATTAATTATTTACTCTTAAAGTTAACATTAATTAACTTAAAACATTTGAGCTATTTTAAAATATAAGAAAAATCATTAATTTTAGTAGAATTCATGAAATTTATATATAAATTTTAATTTAATGATAACAGTTAAAAAAGCTTCTGAACTAAGTACGAAGATGATAATTTTTTCAATTTGAAAACAAAAAAATATCAAAAGAATTAAAATAGTCCAATTAAGAAAGCAGTCGTAAATGCACAACTTGGTCGTCGCAAATCGAGAGTTCCGACGAAATTAAGTTCCAAGGATTTCGACCTACGTTTTGCGCGCAAAATTGAATTTGTTATGAAACCATTCTGGGGACCAATTAACAATCAACAATATTAGCTTTTGCATAAGATTTGCATACCTTATTGGTGAGGGTTAACCGCAGTAGTGGAGTGTTTGGGTCGACCAAAATCCCGCACGTACGTATCAGCAGATCGAATTTTCGAATTAAGCAAAATTTTCCGGCCAATTTGTGTCCGAAAAGATAATCAAAACGGTCCGTAATCAGTTTAGTTTATAAGGTGATAAAATATCATTCGCTTATCTATTGTGTTTTTTTTATGGATCGAAATTAGTGTGTGTATGTGAAAATATATTATATGGATCACGTAAATCATATTTTGGGAATTTTGCGAAAAGTTTTTTTGTTTTTCTTTTCTTGAAAATATTGAATTACTCAAGTTGAGTAGTTTTCTTAGCTCCCTTCGGAATTATCTACTTTACCAATCTTTTTGTGTAAACAAGTCGTACAATAAAACCAATACGCTATGTGATTTGATTTGATTTACTAAGTAAACCTTATTAAAACATATCAAACACAGCGTTCATTTATTAATATTATAACTATTATATTTTTACAATAGACAGTTCTTGAAAACTAGAATTTATTAAAATTTGCTATTAAAAGATGAAATGTATAATAATTCGAGAAATTGTATAATAATAAATCTGTTCATAATTTATCTTCATCGAACCTAATAATTTCATTATTCCTATAAAAATTCGTGGTATAATATTTTTATTGAATCCTAATCAACATCACAATTAACATAAATTATCTGCTCCATAACATATACTACCTATATATGTATAATGTATGTTATATGTCTATTCCAGGATAAAGACTTTTTGAAACTTTTAAAAATTAAGTTTTTTTTCGAAGAAATTTAGTGATCTGTTAGAAATGACAATTTTGATAAAGCCAAATCGATATTTTTTTAGTAATAATAGTACAATTTTCTGATACGAAGTTATGTTCACCTTCGAGCGGGCGCGCGGTTGCAAATCAGCGACGAATACGCATTATTGCTTCTCCCACTTTTACTACTGAATCACCAGCATCGAGATCCGAGCTATTCCTGAGTTAATATCTCTCCGACCTATAGACGTACCGGGTGGGCTTGGAAATTTTTGTTGTTCATCGATATTTGGGAATTTCCGTAAAAACCCTCCAAAACGCGGTGTTTATATTATATGTCATGTGCACTGGGGAAAAATAGATTTTCAGCATCAATGAAGTATTGTCATTGCCAGTTCTTTATATGCAAGAAACATTCTGCAACTGAGGTGGTTTGCAACAATTGTAAGAATAAGAATATTGATTCTGACTAATAGGTCGATAATTTTTTTTTTGTCAAAACAAATGTTTTTTCGTTTGTGTTTAGAAAGTCAAATATATATTTTTTTAAATACTGTCATTTATCATTTTTCATAACCTTACAGCAATTTCCTGTCATTTATATAAAGAAATTTGATGTTGTCGAATTCACGACACGCGCCCGCTCAAGTGAAATAATTGAGTGCGCCCACTCGTAGGTAGCACCATTTTGTAGTCAAGGTGCACTTTTGATCATGAAAAAATTTTTTAAAAACCTATTTTTTTCGAAATAATTTTTTTTTTAAATACATTATACTTATTTCGGGTTCTCCATATTAGAGAGCCTCTACGTGGAGGAGGGGTTGGTGGACTCGAAAAGCTCACAAAGCGAGGCCTGAAGGGTCTACTCTCGCTAGCAGGTTCGGGCTGGAGAAGCCAATAGCTACGCTAGTATAATAAGTAAAGTTTTATACGACTTGAATTGTTTAGAGTTTAATAAAGTCATGTTTTTGTAAACAAAAATATAATAAATTCATAATTATTCCTTTTTTCATATATTTCTTAACATAAAATGAATTTACAAATTCAGATTTCAGAATCTGTTATTTTATGCTTTTGAAAGTTCAATTAATGACAGTTTGTTGACCGTTTGTCGGCTAATCATGACAGACGAGTTGGGATATGACGACAAATGAAAAACGACACTTGAACGTACATGTATTATGGTAACGGATAACAGAACGAACGGCGGCCCATTACTGATGAATAATCATTGGAGACTCAACTGACTGCAGGAAACCTAAAATTGGAATGTTTTGATCGTTAGATTGCATTGTTTGGTGAATGAGTTATTAGGATGGAATAGGTGCTTATTGTTGTTGAATTTTCTCTACTTTTGGTAATTAAAAATTTCAAAATTTGTTTTTGTGCAAAAAATATGTTTGAATTTTTATAAATATTAAAAAGTACGTGTTACAATTTGATAAACTTTATTTATATAACTGCAAATGATGTTGATTTTTTACGAGAGAAGATATGGTAAAAATAAATTATTATATAGACATCATCATATATATAATATTTCTTTTGAATATATGATATACTAGGTACAATATCATCATGTTACCAAATCATTGAACTAAATAGATTATAAAAAACTTATATAAAAAATGAATTGACGAAAAAATCAATCTAAATTTACTCAGCAAAACTATTTTCAAACAAATTTAACCGTTTCATCATTAATTCATATTCACGGACGCGAAATTTCCTCGAACCGAAAATCACACAGCTTATCGCATCCGTACTTATTATGATCCGAGCGGGCGCCTGTCTATCACACATCACAAAAAGGCGATTTACCGGTTGAAAGAGTACGCAGAGGATCTCCAAACTTTTCACAACAGCCTTCCGAGATCGAACACGGATTTCAATTTCACACGCGACCTGCACTAAGTGACCGAAAAAAGCGCGACATTGCTCTTCTGGACGAGTTTCGGAGTTAAAAGAGTGCGACTGGTCTTCCTTCACACTTTCCCCATCCTCTTAGTGACTGTAACTCTTAAAGAACGGCCGACACAGTTTTCCTTTTGAACCTCCGGCCCTATAATCTGATCCTCGGATTACGGCGATAAATTACTCGACACCCTGCCCCATAGTCGGGTACTGTGCGTGAAGGAGGCTTTCGCGACTTTTTCATATTTATGCAAAAAAGATCGGGAACTTCACTTACACCGTCGACCCGTGAAAAATTCCCGACTACGGTGCCATCCTTTCGAATTTACTTCCGACAGATTTGCGCCGGATTTATAGCTTTTTTATCGAATATTTTCTTTCAATATGTAACATTCTCTCTTGCGAAATAAAGAAATATTTTAGTATATCGCGTAGCTGATACGACGCTATGCTTTTGTGTTCGGAAATTTTTGAATTAATGTGGGTCAGATTTATTTTTATCGATGTACTTAAAGTTGTTGTGATTTAATTTTTTTTTTTGTAAATATCTCATATCGTCGTTCGATTCAACGAGTCAAAAACTATTTATAATATTTACAAAGCAAGTAAATATTTATTAATTTTTTCACGCAAACAACTCAAAATTGACTCTCTTTATATATCGTGACTATACCTTTTTAATATCCACTCTAATTTATACTCTTTTGGTCCCGCAACGATGACGTTCGAATATTAAGGTCCACCCGGAAGGTCTACGGAACCTTTATCGTTTGCTCTTGGGTCACCTGTGACCATTATTTATGTCAAAGCGGTCGGCTGATATTTGCAAGCCCATTAAAGGGTGCTGTTGCCCAAACGCGGGTCGGTTGTCTGCCATTAATTCAAAAAACGCCAAAATCACCGCTCGGGTAATTAAAAAGGTCATCAAGCGTCACCTGACCTTTGAGAAGGGCTCGCGATTGATTTTAGCTATTTCACTTTAGTTGAATGTCTCATGGAAATTGGGTAATGATTTTCTGTTCGTTTTGTGTACTTTCGAAGGTTGTGCCTTCAAAAGTAACCTTACGATGAGATGAAACGTTGTTCTACCTGTTACGTGTATTGTCTATAATAGTTAAAGGACGAATTATTTGGTATCTATTTTTTCGAAATCTAGTTTTTTCGAATTTATTGAATTTTATATAATTTGTCTAATTAATTATGTAAGTTTATCCCGAAGTCTTAAAAAGAAAGAAAAAAAAAAACGGATTTTTTGTGATTTTTTTGTATCATTACACAGCATTTTCATCGAGCTAGTGACGCAAAAGGTTCATGACTTTTAGTGCTATTAGAAGAAGGCTTTATGTTATACGCATACCACTTTATTTTATTGAACGAGTGCACTTTTGCGTGAATTTTATTTTTAAAATGTTGTGAAATAATAAAGTGGCGTATGAGAGAGAAGTGTCAGCTGTAAGTCATCCCGTACTTGTGCATAGAGGCTTTCAGGCTAATGAACAAGGGAGTTTTGGCTGATAAATCGGGGAAGTATTACAGTTAGGGAAAAACAACAGTCATATGATACAGTTTCTTTGAATTGAAACCAGGGTAATATTTCAAATATGAAAATGAATAATAAGCCTTCAATTTTACGCATTTGTATTATAATATAATAATTCCTATATTATTTGCATTATATAATAATATGCATTACTGCATTGAGTGCCGGATTTTTTTGTAACAAATCATCGTCATCATAAACAGCCCGCTCACGCTCACTGCTGGGAAAAGGCCTCCCCGATAATTTTCCATTCGCCTCTATCCTTCACCACTCTAATCCATGCGAAACCACACATTTTATATATTTCGTCTACCCATCTACCACACGGCTTTTTTTGCAGGCGTTTTATGCCTTTCGGATACCAGTCCAGGATTTCCGTTGTCCAGCGATCATCTTCCCTTCGTGCAATATGACCCACCCACTGCCATTTTAATTTTTTCGTATTTCCTTCACTCTCTGCGCACACAGCAACATATTTATTTGCCTAGCATTCAAAAATAAAGTTTCACTGCCATGGAAACTTGAAAGAACTGGAAAGACACACTGATTGAAAGTTTTGTGTAAAAAATAAAACGCTATATTTCTCTAACCGTAATAGATTTATTTAAATAGGATCAATTGACACTAATTGTAGGAGTCTTCAGTGTTTGAAAAATCCCATATTTTTGGTGGCTACGAAATCATCAAAAAGCTTTTCAATATTGGTTGGAATGGTAAATTTTTTTGAAAAAATCATAATCGGTCACAAAATACGTAGGAGACTAAAGAGGGTGTCTTGGGTTTTGAATTTTTAATTCCGTTGTTAAAGCGGTATGAGGCCTTACGGTGTTATGAAACAATATTACTCCAAGCTAATCAACTAGCATTGGATCTTTTTCGGTTGGTTTTTTATGCATTGGTTTTAGATTTTCCAAGGACTCATTTTTTCTCGGTTGAAATTCCTTGAATGAAATTTTATAAACCCTTTGGAAACACTTTTTTGGTTTGTAATATTTTCTCCAAAAGCCACGTTGATGGTTTTTGTTGCCTTTGTTTCATTGTGTTTAGTCTTGAACTCAAACAAATTGCACGATTCATATGCGTCATACCGACCTGCACACATCATATATCAATACCATTATATTTATTATATTATTTCTTTCATGAACGCTACCTAGCGATGTTTAGCGTCAAACATCAATTTATTAAATATTTTATTATTAACACCATCTAAATATATAAATTATTACTAAGAAATATATATTAATTATTTTATGTAACGACGTGTATTCAATATTTTAATATATAAATTATAATACTGAATTTAAATGCCACTTTGATATTTCTAGAAAAATGAATTTTCTCGCACCGAACGGATGTATTTGTACATAATTGAATAGTAGTCTGATTTGTTCGAACATTATTGTTATTTGGCACCGTTAAGTGCGGCTTTTGTAATTATCAAGTGCTATTTACCACCGCTATCGGTGCGATCAAAGCGGGCAATTATTCGGCTTTTCCAGCTCCAAACGAATTTCCTCAGAGAAAATTCGGGAAAAGTCTTCGAAGCCCACGCTAGAAACGGCCCTGCGAGCTATTTCCAAATGTTGGTCGTTAAAGAGGGCATCTTACCTGTGCCGAGGCAAATGGGAAATTTTATGGCTTGTAAGAAATGTGTTGAAATTATAAGAAAATCTGTATAAATTTTACCGTTTGTTTATCATACAAATAAATGCGGTTAATATTACTTTGATTTTAAATAAATAATTTCACTTAGAAATTTTGTGTTTTATTGGGGCTTTTAGTATTAAGGTGTTCGGAAATAAATGATGCATCCTTTGAATGGTCGACTTTGACGGTCAGTTTTGCTTCGCCCTTTGTCATGTAAAAACACTAATTTTTCTTAAAGGGGTATTCTAGTCTAGGATTTCGAACAAAATCGATTTTTTTTGATATTTTCAGAGTTTGAGTCGGATTTTTCTCAATTTCTATGAGCAGGTTGTCGTTATTCAATTATTGATGTCTTCCCGTTTCAGGGCTGTTTTTGAGTTCAAAATTTCTCGATCAAAATTTTGAAAACTGTAATTGGCATTTACGAACTTTTAGCACATCTCTCGAAACAATGTAAATGTTTTTTGTTGCAGTACGTGCAGAGTTTTTACCCAACAATTGAAACAGCGTGCAATTTCTGATAAAATCATAGTTCGGTTTAAATTCTGCTATCACAAATACGGTATTTTTTTTCAGATTATTGACAAAATTTAAGAAACAGGATGTCCACAAATCGAGACAAAACAAATTTAGTGCTTACATGACGAAGGGTGAAGCGGGGCTGACTGCTCAAAGGATCAGACTTTATTAAGTGAATTACCATATATAATATTAAACTAAAGGTCAATGCAGAACAAGGTTCTTTTCATATCATTGGAAGTTTTTCTTTATGTGATTAGGGAAGAGAAACTTTTAAAAAGCTGAGTATTGAAAATTTTTTTCACCGAAACTACCTCAGATGCACATGTTATATTTATTTACTAACCATGTATACAACAAAAATATATACGCCTTTACTTTTGAATTCTAATGACAAGCACACACTGTTTAATTATACTAAATTGAATCTTGCTAAAAAAAAATGCACTACATATAACCAGAAAGGGTTAAATTTATATTATATTTCTTCCCAAAAATATTATTTCAAGTTCATTCACCTACAACAATCATTGATGCGATCTCCGCTATCAACAAACATAATCCATTCCTAAAACATTCACAGCATCCAGGCACGACGTCCCGCCATCGAAAACAACCTAGAAAATATCTCCACGATAATCTCAAGCCGAAAAACACATCCGCGAACGGTTATTTCCAACGTAGAACGAATCCGAAATAAGTAACGCGAAAAAGAGGCGAGCTCCGTCGAGATTTGGCCGAAAGGATCCGAAACAAAGGCGAAGCCCCGCGGCGGATCGTGTAATAGCTTTATTACGCGGACGACTGTTTTATTTGGGCGGGAAAAATTTCGGTGGCGGGAAAATTGGCGGCCGTTTTCGCGGAAGTCGGAGCGTTTAACGATCGGAAGGGTCGCCCCGAGGATGGGTTTCGCGGACGTTTCGAATGTGCGCTGTGATCGTTTAAAAAAGGTTGGGCCATGAGTTTGTTTGTGTTAACTTGTTTGTTTAGTTTCTTCGATAAGTTTAACATGAATTTTTGAGACGAAAATCTTGTATCTGATTCTAGTGGAAAATGCTTGCAGATTCTAGTATCGAGTTGTGTAGATCCTAATCAAAACAGTGGCAAGTTTTGATTTTGCTAGGGCCTCGAGCTGTGTGCTTCAAGTTTCAATCAAAATAAGTCTGTCGAATGTGCCTTTTGTTTCTCGTTCGCATACGTACGGGCATATATAATTCATGTGTTTGTATTCGGACTAACGTTTGAATAACGAGCTTAATGCTTCGCTTTGTACGGCACGTGTCCAAAGTCATTGCCTTGTCTGAATTTCAGTATGAAGTTCACGTTAATCAATTAATAAAAGTGCTTTTGGGTTAAGTGTTATTGTTGTTCAGTCGTTAGTATTCATTTATTTAGAGATAGTATTGAAGGTTGTATCTTAAAAAGAACTTATATAAAAAGGAAACGTGATTATATTTATAGGTTTATTTGTAAATCTGTCTTATCAATTATCCTGTTATTTGTTATAAAGCGCAAAACCCCAATTCTGGATTAATTAACTGTAACAGATATTGGAGATTCTCAAAGTACTATTATAAATCGAAGTTTCAGTTAACTCATTAGGAAAGGAAATACGTTAGACTTATCTCTTACGATTTGTACAATTTTTGATACAGTCAGCCATAATCTATATATAATATGATTATTCATCTAATCAATATTAAAGCATTTTTTTATAATTATTAAATGTAATCGTTTTGCACGTATTCATGGCCAGTCTATATTATTCTATGTTAGTTATCTATAATAACTTTTTTAATTGTAAATAATGTAACGATATTTATGTAAAAAAACATACACCATATTTTTACTAATTAATAAAACAAATCATAATATTAAATAAAAACCGAATAACAAATATTAGCTTTATTACTATGTATTATATTATATTAACAATCGTAATTCATTTTTATATATCTAGATTTAACCAATGAACAAATTTTTCTCTCTACGTAAACACATCAATTTTATTAATATAATACCTCACGCATTCCGATTGCAACGTTTCGAAATCCTCATAGATCCGATCAACTGATCCGTCAACAAGAATCATAAATCAACATCCAGGATCTAGCCACTGAATAATAGAGATAATGAAGCTATGAATACACGTAGCATATATTAAATCACGTATAGGCGTTTAAGCTTGCGAAATTTAGTGCCGCTGCGCTACAAAGTTATTTACGGCCGGGATTCGTATCGCGGCCTCACACCGCCACTTTTCAGATTCCCGATAAGATTGAGCTGTTTATTTTTCAGGATGTCGTGCCTGAAACGCAAAGATTAAAAAAATAAAATATAAGAGTCGAGTTTGTGCTTTGCGATTTTGCAACTTTGCTTGCGTCACAGAGCGCCGATTTGCGTAAATATTGCCTGTTGAATGACTAAACAAATATCGATTTTTTTTAATTAAGATTTTTATACGTTCGTCGAATGTTTCTAAATTTCATTTAAATGTATTTAAAAATAAATAAATACAATATTTCACAGTAAAATATCAAATCTTCATTCAATTATACAATGTCGAAAAACTCTTTTATAAAAGCAGCCCCATTCTTTACAAACGAGTATAATAGAATAAAAAAGCATACACATCCTGAAATAAAATCTCACCCTTTTCGGAGGGTCAGGCACGGTCATCTTTAACTGACACGGGCACAATCTGAGTCTACGGCTTCTACTGCATCCGTTTTTTTAAAGCCTTTTCCAACACTTTGTTGTCGTTTTGAAATTTGAAGGGTGCTCCGGATAACCCTTATTATTCACGTCGAGAACGGATTCGACGCCTTTCAGCCGGTGCAAATGTGGAAAATGGAATTTCGCATGCTCTGTTATACGTAAATGGACTCAGGGTTGCGATACGTGTTGTGTATTTTTATTATTTTTGAATCGATTTTCTTGATTATTATAATTGAGATGATTGTTGATTTGAGAAATAAGGAAACCATATTTATATATTCTGCTATAATTAATGCCATATATAGATTATTTTGAGGAGTATTAATAGTAAATATGCAAAAAAAGGTTATATTACAGATATTTGGTTATTTTATGGATGAATTTATTACACAAACGTAGTGTAACATATGTTTATATATAAAAATATGTTACGTTATGTTTATGCAATCGCTTCGTCCCTGAACGCAGAAAATAATCTTGTTTTGTCAATGAAATTTATAAAATAGGCGTTATTTAGTGTGGACGCATCAAAGATTAATTATTTATCGTCTTCTATCAAATATAACAGTTGATTTGTCTTATAAAAAAGGTGGCGAACCTTTTTTTTGTTCATGCGCCAAAATTTCTCAATATTCATTCCAAGTATCAGGCGTGCCAGAGTAATTTTGAATCCTTACATAAGTATTATATGTCATAAGACACGTCAACTGTTATATAATATTTGACAGAAGACGTTAAATTATACATTAAAGATGAATCTACACTGAATGTTAGCTCATATAATATTAAAGCTTAAGAAATGCTACTTTAAGGTGAGCGTAGTAAGCGTAGTCGTGAGCGTATCTCATTAGTTAAAAGGGATCCCGTAAATATGATAGAAATAGTGATATGCATGTGTAATAAATACCCTATAATTGAATTTATTTTAAACGAATCTCACCATGAATATTTCCTCTTATTGTAAAACTCACCTTGGATTATTATTATGTAAAAGAAAAATAGTAAAATATTGTCTTAGAATCAAACAATCATTAATTAAAATCATACCATACTAAAAAGTCTACATCTAATAAAAACCCTCATCCAATTCGTTCAATCAAATTAACATAAAACACTCGAGTACATATTTCAATTTACACCTATTGATGTACGGCGTCTAGTTAATGTTCCTTCGATGGACCCAGTGCTTCATCAAAGAAACAGCAGTGTAATTTTATTACAAAATTCCAGTGTTCGATTGCCGAAACAAGGCCTCAGGTCGTGTTAAGGGATGGGCGGTTTTGTCGATTTACATCGAAAGCATCGCGTCGAACCGCGCGCTCCCCCGCAGAACAATTTTCATTAAAGTTTATTGGATTTTAGGGATCTTTAAGTGGATTTAATTCTGGAGTTGCCAGACGACTCGTATCTACGTACACATCTCGATTGCCGTCGTTCGTACGACGGGGAAAACGTAAAATCCACGAGATTGCTACGTAATCGGTTACGCGAATTGGACGCGTTTATTTCTCGTGTTTTTCTCGACGGGAATGCTGTATCGATTGATGTTTCGGTTCAAGTGGAAAAAGTGTGATTAGGTTTTTGGATAATTGATGAATGGTTGTGTTGAAAATTTTGGATTTTAGTATGAGCGTTCTATGATGTTGTAAGTGGATGGGGATGTTAGGTAAGACATCGCGGAAGGAGGATAAATTGATGTATTTTGATAAAAAAAGAGGTTGAATTTTTTATGGTGGTACAAATGTATATACTTTTTATTTAAAAAATATTACATATTGTATTATCAAAATAAATAAATAATTCTTCGTTGTTTTTTCAATAAATTAAAAGCTTTTTAAATTTGAAATTTTTACCAGGATTATAATTTAAAATATTTAATTATTTAATTATTTATATGATTCCAATCTAATTAACGTACCCGTAAAATTATGTTATGGTTTCATGAACGAAGCTGTCATAGTATTATATTTGATTTACGACAGTTTGGTTTTCAATATTTTTTTATAGTCAATTATAGGATTATTGGAAATTGAAATATAAGATTGTTTTATTCCCAACATTAAAAACTTCACATGCCCGTATTGTACAAATGAAAATTTTTATAAAAATAATAAATATTTTAATACTGAAAAAATATTAAATATACAAGGATAATACTATGGAATACATGTACATGTATATGGCATTTTTTTCAATTTGTATCAAAAATTTTATGGATTTTTTTTATATGAGAAACCTTTTCTATGCAAACGAATCGAATAAAAGATAGAAACAATACCCAAAAAACACTTGAACCCTTTTTGCCGTAAGAGAGTATTGTAAAAATAGAGTTGACAAGCAGTCCCTCACTGGAATTGCCGTCAATTTTACATTCAGATGCGGAAGTAGTATGCAGTTCAAAATGTACGAAGGACGACACAAGTATTACTGAAGTACATACATGTACGTACGTGAAAGCTTTCACAAATACTTTCTTTCAAGCAAATCAAAAGTCATGAAAAATTATTTTGCTGTCGAAAAGTTTGATTTTAAGAATAATAATCGTTAGTTATTATAAAAAAATCAAAAATATTCTCAATAATATAGTTTTTCAAACCAATGACATAAAACGAACTTGGTTTATTATGTCAGTAATTTTAATACTTTTTAACTGCATCAAAGTAATTAATGACTATGACGAAAATTAAATTGATTTACAGGTGAGAAATACCACAAATATTATCATCCATTTATTTATAGAGGCAATAACCGTAAAACAACGATCTGCGAAATATAGAAATCGTTATATTGACAGGAAACAAAATAAATAATTGGACCTTGTATATGGCAATCCACAGATATAATATCTGAAAGTACCTAGCGGGTTCCCGGAGAACGAACGAGATCGCACTTTGATCCACATCTTAACGCAATAATCCTAAATGGCAATAATAATACGTAACGGGCCCCCAAACAAAGTGATGATATATTTTCTTTATTTTATATATTATTTTTTCCGCTCGGAACCGGAGGTGGAAGTGAACGCGTTCTCACGCGAATTCTCGCTCTCGTACTTCTTGTCGATAGTATATCATGTACTATGTGAAAAATATCGTCATTGTTAAAGAGAAATATATAATGATAAGTACGATTTCTTGGGAAATATGCCTTCTGTCATAGATACAGAGTGAACATATGATGGACTTTCAATACAGCGGACGTGATGTTTTGATGATATTTCGTAGATTGTATTTCTTTTTTCGGTCAATTTCATTCATTCTAAATTATATATTGATATATAATATAAAACAGTTTGTGTCATTTCGAAAATAATACTATAATTACTTTTATTAAGTTAACGGTTTGGTTTTGTCAAAAATGTCGGTTAACCAGTTTTATTTTCATAATAATTTTTAAATACTCCATAGCAACAATTGCTTATATAATAATACAGAAATGAAATCCAATCTCCATAATCGTTTATTTTTAACTACATATTCTGTACCGTAACACATTTTATTAAAGATTCGCCACTTGTTTTATCCATTGATCGTTTACTTGAAAGTATTGAAAAAAAAATTAATACGCAAAATCATCCAACGACATATGAAACAGAAAAACCGTTTGAGAAACAAAACACACGGTGATCAAATTTTTTCTTGATAAATTTTTTTTCTTCTTAAAAAAATATCAAACAAACCAAAACTATTTTATAAACCGTTTCCATTATGAAAAGTAACTCACTTACACGAAAAGGCCGCCCATCCCCGCATACACTTTTATTCATCCAGGGACGTTCGTGATCGAATAAATTCAAAGCAACCAGGACGTCTGCGGCCGCATGTACCTTCGGGATCCATCAGGACGAAACTAATGTCCGCCTCTCATAATTGTATCGTGCCGTCCACAGCAGCAACCACGACACAAGATTGATACTGACTGGTGAAAGAACGTCGGCAAGAACGTGACTGACATTCAGGATGTCTACACAAACGCACAGAGCTCCATGGCCGGTATAAATATTTCATAAAATAATATAATAATACGAGTACGTCCCATGCGTTTGTGGGTAGTTGCATGTTGGCGTAGTGTTCTATTAAATTCGGACGAAATTTAATATCGGTATTTTTGAGTGTTGGCGTTTCGTGTGAATGTTTTGTGTATGTTTTGAATTCGTCAGGATATTTTTTTTTTATAGTTAAAATTTTTATTGAAATGTTTCGTGTTAAATGAATAAATGGTTATATAAAAAAATAACAATGTTTATAATGTGTATAGTCGTACAAAATATGTTGCAAAGTATAGCGGATTCGTATTATATTATAAAATATAATCCATAGTATAAACAGTATTTGGATGATTGATTTAGGCGCATCATATTATCATGAAATTTGAAAATAACGTCTAATATTCAATGTTTTTTACGTCTAACTTCAAAAGAGTTGAATTATTTTTATTCTTAATAATTTTCTGTGTTGAACAATACTATAAAACAACAATGATTATTTCTCAACCCGTCGTATTTATAAAAATTATACCATTCTAATACTTAATCCTCTGAAAGTGTAGTACTGCTTTTTTCAACAAAAAAAATTTCGAACTTTCCTGATACTTATACATAACATATTTTCCATCGTTCAATACAAATATTTATTATCAATTTATTCGCTAACCTTCAAATTTCCAATCGCACAAAACCAAAAAAAAGTTTCTCCATAAATACACGTACCTCATTCGTACTAAAACTTCACTCAGCTCAATTAAACCCAACGTCAAACTATTCGTAGCTCTCCTGCGTCGCTTGTGTACGATATAATAATCCGGATGACTTTACGGCTTCTGGATGTGATATAAGATATATTCGAGCCCGGAATTATACACAAGATATATTGTATAGGATAATATGGAGGCGGCCTTGCCGGGTAAATTTATGCCCCATGATTTACAACGACTCAACCCTTTCGCCAGGCAACCTCTTCTTCACACGCGAACACATATTTTCATTATATGCGTATGTAGGCTTCTTTGTGTGCAATGAGTTTTCGCATTATGAGTGATCTTCGTGTATATGTGTTTCGGAGGCTTAATCGATGTTTGGTGGTTTTGTTGGCGGTTTTTGTGGTATTTTTCGAATGACAGAAATGGATGTGTGGATCGGAGGTGTTTGTGTTTCTATATCTATTTACTGATCGCTAATGTTGAGTAATATGTAATTGATATTATAAATAGGCCCCCGATTGTTTGATTCGTAAATAGTCAGTCAAAAACTTATAAACGGTTATTAAAGATTTGTAAAAAAGCTTTTGATTGTAGGATAAAAAATAATTTAAAGTGCATTTTGTAAAAAGTTATAACGTCGATTTCAACGTGATTATATATTATAATAATATTTATGTTTCCAAAATGAAATTACCAATTTTATCATCTCACTGGTCATTCAATTTTAAATTTTATTATTTTAATAACTCAGGACCATTTAATGTAAAATAATAATTAACCTGCATGTATACTGATCCGTGGTTTCTGTCCGTTTATAATAATTAATGACGATCCAACAGAAAATTTCTAAGTCTGATGATGAAATAAATTCTAGCCAAATAAACGAAAATATGTACGACTTAAGAATATTTTATATATTATAAGAGACTTGAAACACTTATACCAAACTATGAAACATTTGTATTTTGCATAAAATGAGTAAGTTTTCACTGAAAAGTTATCAAAATTAACATTAAATCTAAAACATAGTTCAAAATACTGTGAAAATGTGTTCAAGACAATTGTTCTCTTAAATTTTCAGGATTTGTGAAGTTTTTCGTTTGAGGAACTATTGTTGAGTATTCACCTTGAAAATTTTCCATAAAAAAATGAAACTATATGTAATGGGACATAAATTGAAATTAGATAAATTGCATATGAATTTTTAACGATGAAAATGTAATTATCCCTCGTGTATCATTTATTAAACAGCAGCATACCAGAATTAGGTAAAATCAAAAACTTTATTTATTTAAAACGTGTTCATTAAAGAGAAAGAGAGAAAAACATTTTTTTAAATAGGATCACAGTTTAATTGTGAGTTTTTAATCTAGTTTTCAGCGGCGCCCATTATTCGTGATGTTTTCGTGTTGTGCTAACACGTTAGAAACTTTCTGAAAGCTGACCGCAAGCAGAAATGCGTCCATACTATGTCAAGAGAACTGAATCGCCCTAGTTAGTATACGTCGGAAAGTTGCTGTAAAACATGCTAAAATGCGGATTGTATACATTGCAATATGAACCTAAGCTTTGATGAATGTTTATGTTTTTCACTGGAAAAATATTCTGTTGGATTGGTTGGTATTAGCTTAAAACTTTGCTTGGTATGAAACGTTGTTTTATTTGTGTGTCATTAAATGGAATTCATGTATAATATCGTATGAAGAATTATATAATGTAATATTAGTGTGAAATGAATGGAGAATAAAATATTATCATGTTATATTTGAGCAAATTTTAGCAATCATTGAGAATTAAAATTTTTTAATATTAATATTTTGTGATGTATCGTTTAGTAAATCCAAATTAAATCATTAAATGTATACATATGTTTAGTGGATAGTTTAAAATAATTCGAAAGTAAAAGCTTCGTTATTTATTTTTCACAAATGCAACACAAATAGTTTCAAATAATACTTTCAAACGAAACGTATTATTCACACATCATAAATATTCAGTAACCGACTTGCCCATTGAAAATAATAGCAAACGAGATTGTTGTCTCGATTATTTTAGTCTTTTATAAATATATATTATATTTTTTTTATATTTCCACCTGAGCTAGATATTCTTTGGGTTCTTAATTCGAGAAAAGCTCGCTTTGGAACGTGTTCGGCTTTAGGTTTTATTGCGTTTCAAGTCTCGAAACTACGGAAACAATTGTCTGTTTTACATCCCGACAATCCTCGAAACGTGAAGAGACCCCAAAATTTTTACAATCGTCACAAAGAAATTGTTCCCATATAAATTTTCTATCCAAAGGTATAAATATTTTGAATCCAAATCGAAACCTAAATAAAAATAAAGCAATTTAAGCTGTCATAAACGTTGCCCTTCTAATAAAATGTTTTACGTCTTATGTTGAATCATTAATATTTGTAATACAATACTGAAAAATTGGTTTCAAATAGACTGAATCGTAGCTACTCAAAATTCATTTACAAAAGAATTACGCATATACAATTTGAAAAATATAAAAAGAAACGTGCTAAAAATGAACGTATTACTATCATCACAATGACGTCACTGAAACGTAAAATTTCCGTATTGAGGGTTTTTTTAGTCGACGGCGAGATCCTTTTTTGTCCTTTGTACGTTTGTTTAAATCTGCTGAGTGGATGGAATCTGTTTATGCGTTTTATTCTTTTCTCGTGGCCAACAGGCGTGAAAAGTCGTCATGCGATTGAATTTCTGGGAAGAATGAAATGATTTTCAGGAAGATTTTATGTGTGAATAAAAAAAGGCAGAAGCATTTTATGATGCATTTTATTGATGATCAAAGTGAACATGGATATTTTAAAACATTTAGTAAACACCGAGATTCTGTAGCGCAAAAACACATATATTGAGTAAAACTATTAATAATCCATCGATTTGTTTATCAAACAATTGCATTTATTTCTTTGATAGAATTTTATTTGAATCTGAGAGGTCTCATATTATTCAACATCGGCAGGCAATATGATGGATATGATGAAAATTTCTTTGGTTATCCTTAAACTGTGAATGTTGAAAAATAAAAAAAAAAACGCTTCAAATTAATTTTTTTTATGAATATTTGCTAACATGCAGTACACATATATCAAGGTAATAATGTTTTAGCAGCAAAACATTATGTTATTGTTTAAACTTGGCAATATAATTTTTTGAGTAAGTTTTTAAAACAAAATAAAAAAATGCTTTTCGTTTTAATTGCAGAAAAATGAAAAAAGTTTTACTTTTGCTCATTAATATTGGCACGGCTGTGCATTTTTCGCATTTAAAAATTAAGTATTTCAATCATATGATTTTCGAAACAAATTTCGCGAGAAAACATGATTTCCTAATTATAAAATACAAAAATATTTTCAATTTTTTTATGAAAACTAAAATTATTTTTTTTTTTACTTAAACTACTGAATGATTCTCGCAAATCACCCATAATTTAAACAATACATATATAATGTTTTAAGCTCGTTCTAAATTGAAACAAACTTAAGTCATTTATATATTCTCAATAGTTGCTTCGGCGTAAACCGATAAAAATTTTAATATTATACATAAAATATATGTATATTTAAATTTATCATAATTCAGTTCCAGTTTTCATAAACTCTATACTTTCATTTTTCATATTATAATACTTATAAACTTATATCAAAATATCACAGAAAATTAAAACACTTCCTAAACTAATTCAATTTTCGCCAAGCGATTCATTAATTTTTTTTTTGAGATCTCTGATCAATCACATACGTATACGACAATCGCTTTCAAATATAATATATATTATTATATATATACAGTAGCGGTCAACGAAACTGCATCACTTAGAAAACTTCACTTCCATTTATTATATGTGGAATATTATTCTAATTTTTATAAATAAAACATTATATTATAATAATAAATAATCTTCGTTTGTGTGAAATTTTGTGATGATAAGATTTTCTATAAAAATTAATTAAAAATAATAATTACACGTCAGTTGTAGTGAAAAAGTCTGGTGGTTTTCAGCTTTAGAAAATCTAAGCTGTCTTCACATAATATATCTGCAAATGTTAAATATGTTCGTTTAGTTATTGTACTAAGCAATTCAATAAAAAATATTATTATTATATTAATCTGGCAATGGGGAACCTCGTGGATGATCTGGATCGGTAAAAAGTACTACGAAAATATTGATTGACTAGGTGTATTGATGAAAAACTATAAATATTTGAAACGAATAGAAATATAGTTTTTATCGTCTTTTATAGAGAAGAAATTTTTCCACTGCAGTAACCTCACCGTTCAAGATTGTTTCGATCTTTGTCAAATAACCGAAAAGTATGATATTTCAGATTTAAAATAAGTGAAGAAAGCAATTCGCAAACATTTTAAATTCTAATAGGAAAAAAAATCTACGGAAGTTCTGTATTTGAGGAATGGAAGTTTTCATTTCAATCCTATTATAAAGTTTCGAGAAAAAATAAAAATTTAAACATAAAAACAAGGCTACAATTAAATTACTGACCAAAAAAACAACAAAAATTCCCAAAAACATATATCATAAATTTAATAGGCATAAAAAAATGACGGTTGTTTTAAATTACTAAATGAATGATTCCTTTCGTGTTATGGTATTATATTCCAGCCAATTTTCTAGATTTCAAAAGGATGCTTAATGGTTATATAGTGCAAGCTTTTCAAATCAATATTTCATTGTTATTCATTCCCTTTTACATTAGATATAACTAGTTTTTTTCGAAATTTTGAAAACTGTACTTAGTTTCTAAAAACGTCAATTTTTGAGGTGTTTCAGTATCATTGATCGCTACTGTATAAGCAATGTTTAATCTTATTTATAAATTACACGTAAGTTTTACATGAAACACATTTGATTTCGCACAACATATATTTAATATTATCTACTATAATATTTTTAATAAATGGTCAGTGCCACAACTGCATGAAAGATTACTATCATTACAGAAGTCTTCTTAGATGTCAGGAACATAGATATACCTTCATTCTTTACTATCAAGGAAAAAATACGAAAATAGAATCAATTGGAAATAGATAATTTTCAGAAAAAAGTTTACTTACATATAATAACTGCTTCACGATTATCTAATAATGGAGCGACTCTGTCTCCTAATGTCTCTTGATTTGTGTTCCAAAGCTTTAGTGATACCATTGCTACACACCTAATTGTCAAAACTCCATAGTAAAAGGGTTCGGTGTCTATAAAGAGTTTCAATCCGGAAACTGTTTTTAACAATCCATATTGGTAAATTTCTGGTTCGTAGTTGATTAATTTCATTGGATTGGTCACCTTTGTTAAATAAAACGTTCTTATGATTTCAAATTATAATAGTTATGAAATTATGTGAATGAAAACTGTTTTTTTCATACTTTTTCATCGTTGATATACCAATTGAGAATGGAAGATGGATAGGTTTTTCCAGATGTACAATTCAAAATTAAGACACCTTGCTTTTGTCCTGATTCTTTTCCAGAAATGTATGGCCCATCCTGTGCTAAATCTACAATTTATTAACCACATATTTTGTATTTTAAAGTACAGATATTGGACATGATTGATACAATCAACATATTAATTTGATGAATAAAACTTACAAACAACCTCCATGGATCTGTTTCCACTAACTGTTGAAAAACTTGGAGCTTCTGCTGAAACTTCACACTTGTACTTCCCTGAAGATTTTAGAATGACATTTTTCAACGTGACTTTCATTTCATTGGATTGGTGAAGCTGAATTATAAAAACATAGTTTGTCGTTAAAAAAAGGTAACCAATACTCATTGGATTTGATTCATTTTATTATTGAACCAAATTCTTGAAAATGTGTATTATACATCGATTAAGTATTATTTTATAAAAATATAAACTATTTTTTTTTAATTTTTGTATAAAAAACAAATATTTATATACGAAAATAAATTAATTATTTTGAACTGAAATCAAAGCGAAAGTTGAAAATTTTAAGCAATAGAGAGTAAATAACTCACATCGACTTTTATTCCTTTAAGATTGTAGCTATGTTGGGCTGGTAACTGTCTGGGCATAAATCTATAAAACTCTTCACCGTCTTTATACCATTTGACCGAGTATAGAAAGTCGTTTTCTAGATCAAATCGACATTCGAGCACCGCATTTTCACCTCTTATTTTATAAGTAGGCACAATTACATCGATCATTTTCAGACACATCACTTCTGCAGACAAATTTAAAATCATATTATACTTTATAATACTAAATTTATACATTACAAATGAATAACTAAGTTATTCAATTAAATTTGATAAATATTATGCTTAATCTAATAAATATGATGATGAATATTTAATATATTAATTATTCAAACAAAGACTATAATAGTTTTAGAAACTATCGTTTATATTTAACATATAAAAACCAGCCTTTGGCGTAGTGGAAAGTTCCATGAACTATCAATATAATGATGATAGTTCGAACCGCTGATAAGTTAAAGCAGGACTTCGTTTTAACACTTACTCGATCATTTCAGATGGGTATTTTACCATTTGACCCAAAAAATGAGAGCCAAATCTCAAAAATTAATCTTAAATCTTGAGAGTAAAAAAAGTTTCGTTTGATGAGACGATTACAAAAATGGTTCCGATTTCATTCTCTACCGTCCGCCATACAAATTACGATACGCGCATTTGAGCGGTCCTCTTTCCTATCCCTATGATGATAATGATGATGATTATGATTAATGATTTGGCCACCATGGTGACTTTGGGGTAAAACCTGTTGAACCATAATATGCTTATGATTGTATTTGTGTGTTTACAAATAAATAAACAAACATTCTAGGTTTCTAATGAAATTAATGTGATTTTATAAAATTCTTCGTTTCATTTTCTATCTTCAAAAGCCAAACAATTCTCACTCCATTAGTATGTTACAATAAATTGAATATGCAAATTCATTTTCATCCCAGTCATATTTTTAAACACAATAAAACATCTGGTATATATTGACAAATTGAAATAAACATAAATTAGTGAAAAAGAGGTTATCATAAAGTGGGTAGATGGGCCGGGTTAGTTCAAAAATGATTTAGCAACCTCCATCTATCACTGAGATTGTTTTATCTGCCATACACATACATGCAGATTTTTTTATATATTTTTTCTATATGATGGGAAAATATAAAAGCGTAAGGGGACCAATCCGTTCTTGATAAATGCCGCTCCTCACCCACCTCGTTTTTCCCAAAGTCAGCTGAGGGTCCCGAAGGCAACGTTACGGTGACTTTATTGATTGCCGTAATAGCCTTCATCGACGATTTGTCAAATGTTTAATAAAAAAAGAGGAAAAGAATCGAATGAAAAAAAATCGGAAGAAAGAAAACGAATAGAGTTTTCGAGTGTAAAGAAAGGTACTCTCAATACCTATTAGAGTTTTTGCCTTTTCTTATTTTTTTTTGAAGAATTTTTAAACAGAAAATATTTTTTTTCAATGAATTTTTATTAGAATAGAGGTAATATAATATTTTGTAAATTAAAAATTTCGTGGTCGCTGTTTTTTCATATATTAATATAATATGAACAGAAGAATGCCTCTAGGCGTCTATCAAAGAAATTTTCGATAAATATTTTTGAACGTGGGGTCGCAATACGAATCTGAAGAAAAATTATTAAACTGATCGATCGGTGAGCAAAGGCGGTGGAATAAGGAAAAATGTTAATTCGATCGGAAGATCAGTTCTCGGACGGCAATTAAGGCTCGTGCTCCTTATAAGGTGATTTGGAAATTCACGGAGACTACACAAAGGCCGGTCGAGAGGAAGTAAGCACCGCTGATCTCCCGAAATCGAAAAGGGAAAAATGAAGGAGGAAACGAACCCGACGCTCCAAGGGACAGAAAGTTGCTTTTTTCTTTATTCACGACGAAAAAGAATGGGGAAAATGTTTCGTTTTCTGACTCCGTATTCGCGCTGTTGCGGGTTAACAATTTGAAAAATCGAATACAATCAAAGCAATATGTCGCGTATTATTTTTGTCAATTTCATTGAAATATTTTGAGGTGCGAGCTATGATTGTTTGTTATGATTCATCGGTAAACATAAGGAAGATAATGCTAAATGAAATGGTGCGCCTAATTATAATCATTAACGTGGGTATGTTCAAAGATGAAATCAAATATTTGTATACGCTTTAATAGTTTTCGCTAATATAATTAGATATTTTGATGATTCTCGATGTATACATTGTATGAAAATTAATTTCTATATATCAATATTATGTATACTTGTTTATTATGATAAAAATAGTAGTTGTTTTGCCGAAAGCTTTTTGTATTATAATATTGATATTATGCACTTCAAACACGCAATCCCTCTTTTGACACTATGGAATGCTTTGCTGAAATATACGTTTCAGCAAAAGTCCAATTTATAAAATTTTCGTGAAAAGTAAAGAAAGCAATAAATGGTATCCCAGATGTTTCTTAAAATAGAAATAAATATTGAACTGTCAATTGCCATTGTGAAGTGACGTTTAGTCTCACTTACAGATCGGGCTCACTAAAATGAATCACACCATTGAAATCATGACCGAAACCATTTACAATATAAATATTTAACACGTGAAGCTAGTGCAAGAAGTAAAAAGATCGCGATATTGATTTTCAAAATCTTATCAAAATCACCGATCTTTTTCGCAAAATAAATGTAAAAACGCGTTTTTGTTAATATTTTTTTGATATTGTAACCTTGATTTTCTAAAGAAGGTGAGAAAATACTTTTATATTTTATATTTGTATAAAAAAAAAAATCAATTTTATTGGCTAAATATAATATTTTACTTGTTGTTGTGGATCTTTTGGATAAAACGGCTGGTTGATTTTTGTTTCAGAATTTGTTAGAATTCGTATTTAACGATAAAAAATTTTCAAAGTTTAACAAATAAAAAAAAATCAGGAAAATTGTCTTCCCTGAGGAAAATTTCTTAGATCTATCTCTGATTGAACAATCTTGGAGGGTTACGTGTATTTTTTTGGACTTTTTCTCAAAAGAAAACAGATTTTTTTTTCAATATTAATAACGATATTAACCTTTGAGAAAATCAAAATAAACATTATATCAAATAGAATTTGCCGTCAAAATCGTATAATGTTAGACGTAATAAATTGAAAAATTCACTTATTATTATATTCGAAAGGTCGTACATAATATGTTGAAGAAATCAAAATACTATTGGCAAAAGTAATTTTTACAAATTTCCCTTTGCATGCTATGCGGAATTGTGGAAACGTTCAAATTTCTAAATTCTTACATATAATTTTTCCGATGTGTATATGATATTTTTAAATAAATTTAAATTCATGCTTTCCTCTACACAATCACACTGTAAAATGCATACAGCATCGATAGTATTTTACATATATTATTATATAATAAATTATATTTTTACATCAAAACATTGCATAGTTAAATTTTAGCACAAATGTTCCAGCATTGTTATTAATAATAAAAATCACATTTACGATAAACACTATAATCAAAAATTATCAATTACCTCTCGACAATATAAGAAAAAACACGAAAACGGTCTTGAAAAATTGCCTTTTCCCGGTCATCGTGTCGACGAAAAAAAAACAATCAGAAAACAGCACAACCCCGTATTGAAAATAACTCGACCACAAGCACTACGAACAACCAAAAAGAAACGCAGAACACTATTCTGTAAAGAGACGTCCGGTTTTCGGATGGAAAAGGCGGGAAAATCGCGTTCGAATCGGGCCGTCTGTCGTAGCCGAGTAAGCGTGCAGCGCGGCCCGTAGACGTGACGAGACTGAGCGCAAAAGCCTCCGCGTGCCATGCACTTTTCCTATGGAAGTGCATTATTTGTGTGATCAACTTTTGAAGGAATATTATGGGGATTTATGAAAATTTAATTTATCATTACATGTATCGAAACTACCGAATTCGTTAACAATGTATGTTATTATAAATTGTTGCGAATTCTTTTTTTTTTGATTTTCTGGAATACATTGATCACTGTAACGTAGCAAATTTGGCAATTATAAAAAAATCATCGAATGTTTGAAAAACTCAGCGGACATTCTATAGGTAATATTATAGAACGGTACTCTGCAATCTTTTTCCTTCCGCGGCACACTAACTATATTTCCAAAATTTCGCGGAATGCCTACCAGGGTGACCATATTTCTTCGGACTTAAAACAGAATGCCTAGCAAAAACAAATAAAAATTGCACCCTTCCCGCTATATAAAAAAATGTTTTGTAGTCAAATAATTTTACAATTTTTACTTTAAGAACTATTTACGTTATTAAAGATTTTTTTCAGGACCCACAATCGTATAAAATTAAAATGAAAAAACTCTACACTAGTATTTCTTGTTTATATAAAAAAAAAATTATAGCACCATAGACGATTTTTTTTCTGAAACATGTAAATTTAACAATAAATTAAGCACAATTTTTTGAAAAAGTATTCTCAGTTTCTTTTGATAATGAAAATAATATGTAACTTTTTTTCTTTTACTTTCGTTTATTCTTTTACAAAGTATTATAACATATTTTTTCAAACAATAAATATAGTAAATTGTAATTTTACGAAAATGACAAAACAAACGCAAAACTCTAATCATCATCATCAATATCGACCCATTGTGTATCCGCTGCAGGACAAGGTCTCCCCATAAAATGTTGAGGGTCTAGGGCCCAGTGGTGGGCAAACTTTTTTAATGGGGTGGCCACAAAGCTTAAGAAATTCTAGAAGAGTTCTAGAAAATTCTAGTGTATCGACTATCGTCGGATTTCGGCTTCTTTTGTATTACCAAAATTCACAGTTAAAAAAAAATCATAAATGGGTACCCACTAAAATTGCTTTCAAGTCTAATCATGAGCTTTAAACGAAACTCTTGATAAATTTAATGTTTGTATAGCATCTATCGTCGCATGAAAATTTCACTTTATGTTTCGAGTGCCTCACAGATCTTCGCACCCTTGACAAATGTCCCTTTGCCAATGCCTTCTTACGGTTCTGTATACAGTTTATTTTTCAATTTAATTTTGAGCGTTTGCCAGTTAAATAGAAAATGTATGTTTTTCATACTAGTTCAAACATTTTGTCGATTTTTTAAGTGTCGATTATTTAAATTTTTTGGTGCATTTTTTTGGTATAGAATAATGATAGAATACAAAATGTTTATAAAAATAGTGCGTACTAATGTTATTTTTTTTTGTTTATTTAACAAAAAAAGAGTCAACAGACTACTTTATATATAAAAGGAGTAAATATATAAACAAATGTTATTCTGTGATAGAAAATATAAACCTTTTACTATAATATTTTATAAATCACATACGTGTACAAAGTATCAAAGGTTTTATGAACGATATCCGGGAAATTCAAATTTAATTAATTAAATATTATTCTGTAATAGAAAATATAAGCCTGTTACTATTTTATAAATCATATACATTTATGAAGTATCAAAGGTTTTATGAACGATATCCAGGAAATTTAAATTTAAATTATCAAATTGAATTGTGTATTGTGAATCAAATAGCTGGAATGGAACAACGTGAAAATTTTCAAGTAAATCTTTTCATATTTGAATCAGAATGGGCCCGATTGGTCATTTTAATATACACGTGGATTGTATAATAAGGATGGGAATTACTGAATTCAAATTATAAAAATTAAATCCAAATTTCTAAATACGCAAGAAGGTATTGTTTATCAAACATGACCGTCGCGAAGCGACAGATCACGATAATTGTTGCAAAAAAGGAACAATATGTCGCAAAATGACCAGTTTTCCGCCTTTAACCTTTGACAGAATGAGAGATGCTAAGTAACATATTGAAACAGACGAAAGGATCCCAAAGAGAAATTTTGGACATCAAAGACTATGGGAGGGAAATCTGTGACAGAAACTTCAAGTCACGATTCTCCCGGAAAATCGTCCTCCCTGAATACACAAAGGAAAATGCACAAACCTTGAAGCGTGTATGTGACAATTCCAATTGCGATCCTTAAATCGGTCGGTAGACAGAGAATGCTGTCTTCAAGTGGTCTGCTTCGTATATCGTTTGGCGACAACGCGCTGCGAAGAGTCCGCTGGCTTCAAATCATCAAATGACGACTAGCAACAAATTGCACCGAAGCCCACAAATTTCCAGCCATTGAAATGTCAATGTCGGACTCAAGATTGCGCACCCCCCGATGTGCTCTGGAGGGACGAGATCGAGTTTATGCTTCTTAAGGTGCTTGGAGAACATAGGAAACGATGAAAGGATATGTTTTTCATGCCGTGTCACCAATGTTAATAAAATGAAAATTAAGTTACTGCTTTCATGTATATTTCATTTGAATTTTTTGGAAAAAAACGGATTTTTAGCAGAGATTTATAATAATTTTTTTTAATGAAATTACTATACATAAATATGCACGTAATTTTATTGTTTGTTCAATGTGTTCCCAGATTTCACCTAACCTCCGTCGATTCTATTATATAAATACCACAATAGAAGAACATTCACATAAAAATCTTAGAAATTTATTACATTCGACTTAACCACGTACGTGGGCCAGTAATTACAAAACCACAAATATAAATTCTGAATATCTTTTAAAATATTATATAATAAAACTGACCGGATGAAATTTCGTCGAACTTTTTCGATGTTTATTTATGCATATTTCTCTTTTCAAATTCCAAATTTATTTCAATGAGTTACGGAGCATAAAATATTTTGTCGTTGAGACGAAAAAGAACATTTAATTTATTATATCATTGCCCGATAGGAAAGAGCATGCGAGTGCGGCTTATAAAGTAGAACCAGAGCTTATTTAGCGATTTCGTTTAAAAAAGGTTTAAAAATAAAATAGGCGAGCTATGCGAAAGTCACGCAATGTGCAATAATTGGAAAATCGCATGAGTGGGACTCGAACAAAACATAAACGCTTATTTTTCATTCGAGATCAACTTTTCAGAAATATTTCAAAAGTGGCGTTCAAATTATTCCATTACATCGCGATAGCATTTGTTAATTTTTCATTTTTTTACTCGACGAAAATGTTTAATTTTTTTAAGTTATAATCATGTTATTTGTGCTTTTATTTTTCTATGAGAGCGGAAAAAGTTAAATATATATAATGCCCGAAAATATTACGTATCGAGCCAATCGATCAAAATTATTTCAACTCCGATTGATCAATGCTCTGAGAGGGAATCATATACGCTCTAACTATATTTCAATTATTATATATTTTTTATAGTATAGTTTTTTTTAGTATATTTTCGTAAAATGCATGTATTTAATCAAGTAATAAAACCAATTTGTATTAACGATTTTGATATCGTTATTATTTCAATACGAAAATATATTTAAACA
Source organism: Hydropsyche betteni (assembly GCA_028571205.2). NCBI lineage: Eukaryota > Metazoa > Arthropoda > Insecta > Trichoptera > Hydropsychidae > Hydropsyche > Hydropsyche betteni. The sequence goes on along the minus strand of JAOXNN020000027.1, from coordinate 3,492,317 downwards.
CAAAAAAGCAATCTTTTTCACAAAAACGAAATAACAAACATTTTAATCGTCATGGAGGAATAAAACCGATACCAGATAACTGATTATAAAATTACTATACATAAACCATCAATCTAAATTCGTTTAAAGACCCATCATTTATACATACAATGTCACACATTTCAAAACGAAGCAACCTAAATACAGTTGGATAAATTCAAATAGGAGAGTCGGAAAACGGCAAAACCTTCAAACGCCGAAGTTTCATTGAGACGCTCCTCTCGAGGGCTGAATAAGCGGAACGGGCTCAAAACGAAACTCAATTCCACGTAAAAATTGTTTGACAAGCAAAATGCTTTTGGCCTATTTAATGCAACGCGATTTTACCTACACGCTATTCGCAGATGGTCTCTGGAGATAGGTCACGTTTACATAAAAAGCACAGTGGCTTCTTTATTTAGAGCCTCCCCGTTCGGATCTTCGTCTCCCCTGTGAGATTCTTTCTCGGTGTATATTTTTTTTTCGCTAGCCAAGGGTGAAACGGACTTTCTTTGCTCTTTTCACTTACGTACGATACCCTGGTGTCTTCTCGATGGTCTTTTTCGCCGTGGCTTCCATTGTGTTTTAGTGTCGTTGCAGCGAAGGGTTGTATAACGTGAATGCAGTGTGGTAACGAAGGAACTGAATCACTTATTATTTTTTTTTCGATTTTGTAATGAAATTTTTTATTGCGTGTCGTTTTTGAAGGTATAATATAATTGAACATGATTCTTTGTAAGATTTTAATACTTATATTGGAACAGATTGGTTTTTAATTATTTTAATTGTAAAACTTTGTATAGGTACTGCTTAAAGAAAATATTTTATTTACCATTTTCCCGTTACTTTTTGAGCTATCTGAAACCTTTTTTATTATAGGATGTGGTTCTATTATTCTCCAGAGATCTGTATTACATTCAAAACGACCTATGGGTTTAATATTTTAAGACTAACGATCGAAAATCCAACTAAAAATACGCAATTTTCATGTAAATTAGTTTTGAATAAACTTCAATAATATCCAACCATGAAAATTATTGTAATGTATGAATCATTTTGAAATTTATTCTAATTAAAACACAATCTTGATATTATTACTAATTATTTTTCAAACATAATATAATAGATTGATTTGATGGAAATTTTTTTTTCTGATTAATCAGATCAATTTGTAAAATAAAATTTTCAAATCGTACAAAGTAATAAATATACAAACTCGATGTTAACAAAAATGAATTAGTAACGTCCCTCTGTAAAGAAAATCGAATTGGAAATAAATGCCTTGCTTAAATTTCGAGAGGTTTTAATGATCCTTCTGTCAAGAAGATACTCGTAAAGTGCGCTAAAACAAGAGTATTATTTACGAGAGTTAACACAAATTGCATGACATGAAAAAGTGTTATGAGTTTCTTGGGAAAAAGTACGATCATATAAGGAAATTATTTACCGCGATAAACAAAATATTATAGATAAATATTGAAAGAGACTTACACAATCACTTGTAAAGAGAAAAAACAATATCTGCACTAGCAACAGTATATACATATTATATTTTACAAATTAAAATTAAATGATAAGCAATAATGCTGAAATTAATTTGTGATTCATATTTAATTAGTAATATAGTAAATTTTGTAATATACAAGTGTATAAATTGATAATGTGAATTTTATATCTTAAAAAAAACGACAGTTTCCAGAAAAACATCAAAAGTACTTTATTTAAAATAATTTCCATCGCCAGCTTCAAATTTTTTCTATCTTTCAGATATTTTATGGATACTCTCAATAAAATTTTTCCTGTTTTGAGACAAGCCATTGAGAGATCCAATTTTCCATTTCTGTGTACCTAAGTTTGCAAATGATACCCAAAAAGTGCATATGCCATCGAGAAAAAAAAGGTGATCTGAAGGAGCATGATCAGGTGAATATAGCGAATGGGTTACTTTATTACTTCTCAGGAAATATTTTTTAAGATATCTTTTAACAGGTTTTGAAATTCGTTACAGAGCATTAGAGTCAATGCGGATAGGCTGCGTTCATTTGTTGTGGTATCCATTTTCCTAACCTTTAATGCATTTGAAATCATACTGCAAATCTATTCATTAAAAAAAACGGAATATTTATTAGTATAAAATGAAAAAATAAAAGCAATAATAAATTTAAAACAGGTACAATATACCTATTGTTGAACTTAATACACTTTTTTAAATTTTGCTATGAATATTTTACAAACATTGTGAATTACCGTTCAAATATAAATATCATAATAATCGTAACAATAAACTTAGCATAACATATTATAACAAAAAATCTGTCACAAGCCAAGACCTGAAGCAAAAGATATATTTATTCAAGTGCAGGATTTTTCTTTTAGGGAAACGATTACAACCTAATCACTCAAACATGCCAAGACCACTCGGCATTCGTCCGACACAAATCTCAAAAGCAAATGAATGATTAAGCAGAACCACAAAGCCGGAATGGTACGCAGAATCGTATTCGAAAATGCAGAGCGGATTTTCTTTTTGCTGAAAAGTCGAATCCAGTATGGAGGGGGGGGGGAGACTGCTGAAAAATTAATTGTTGCGTAATCTTGAGCATGGTAAGTTGTATAATATGAAGCACCAAAGTTCGATAATCTAATCGGACTTAAATCGAAAATTTATTGCGATGTAATTTGAGGGAGGAAATTATTAAAATTAAAAAAGTCCATAAAAATATTCAAAAAATATTTCATCCAGAAAAATAGTTTTGTTTCTTATTTGAAATAGAATAAATAGTTTAAAACGCTTAAAAGTATTTTATATAATATTTTAGCTCGATGCAACGGAATATTTCGTTTTGCTGTTGCTTGATAATCTAACTGCTATAAAGGGCAAAGTTAATTTTTCGCTTTGAAAGGTGTCGAAATATTTCAGACTCGATTTATCCGTTTTCTGTCTTTACACTACCGGAGCACTTTATTAAATTGATACAGAAAACGTAAAATATAAAATCAAATCTTTGACTCAAATGAAATATAAATTTTTATTCAATTAAAAAAAAGTTTTTTCACAAAATAGTCACAACAAAAAAGAGCAGTGGGTTCGTTATTATTGTGTTTTTAATCATCTCAGTCGAAATTTGAATGGGATCTCGGCGAGTACCTCTACACTCAATTAATTATTCTAATGAAAGGAAACAGGGCTGACTGACCTTAACATTTCTCCATTGACTTACAAGAAAGGGGTCGTCAGCTCCGGTCCGTGGCCATAAATATTCCCCCTTTTGTTCATCCAGGTCACGTTAATTAGGCTGCAAAATTCGATCTAAGTTATTATTATGCGCTATATACCTTTTTGATTATTTGAATAATATTTAGTTGATTGATCATTATTACATTTGTAAATGCAATGAGTATGTGCTAAGTAATTGGCTCATGTTTAATAGGTCGCAAATTTTAATCCAGTACGAAATAATTAAGCGATTTTTGACCAATTAATGCGAGTATTTTTTCATGCAAATAACGCTAATTAAAAATTTAATGAAATCAACTATGATTTTCAGTGAAACGTTCATTTTTTATTTATCTTAAATTTATTACTGTGATAATTGTATGCAACATTTAATATTAATTAGCGTTCTAAAATATTAGTATAGTAGCTCATTGTCCTTGTAATCCGAATTCATTATTTTATATAATATTAACTTAAACATAACTCACAAATTTCCCTTAAACGGTTGGAAAAACCATCTTGTGTTTTTGTTTACGATAAATATATGAAATATTTTTTTACATAAGCTAAGCACAAATAAAATGTATTTAAAGCGATAATATGCTCGTATTTCATTAATCCATTTTATTTTTAATTAAAGAAAATATTCAATATTCCAGGAGAATTTTCAGCAAAGCGAAGATTGAATTTTCTAGGCGTCGTATATTCAATTACAAACTAACCGATGTAATCCAATATCCAATATATCCATACATAAAATTCATGTTTGTGACATAGTAAAATAATGAGTTTAAAATTTTCATCGAGTTACAAAATGATATAGTATATAAAAGGCTAAACATAATATTCAAATATTGGTAAAGTTATTTATCTCCATTAAAAAATTATTTCGTTAAATACATTTCGGAATAAACGCTGTTTGTTTGTGGACACAAGCATGTTTTTCATGTGAGGAATTTTGTGACAACTGCCAATTGATAAAATCGAAATATTAAATTGCGTTATTTCCGACATTTTTTCACTATTTAGCTAATTGATAGTCAAACGCTATGTAAAAAGTGGGGACCACTCGCGCGAGCACTCACGGGACCACTTTGGCACGAGGTAACCCTTTGATAGTCATTGTGATTTACCGAATTGAATTAATCGGAAAAAGCAACAAACAATGTATTATTTAAAAGGCTTTTCATAACCGTCATAAAAGTAAGTAGAATTTGTTTTCATAGTTTTGTCATACGGATCCTTTTCGTCATGACAAAATCCATTGATATATTATATTATAAAAGTTGACCTGCGTGAACGTGTACCGATTCAAGTTCCTTTCAAATCTAATTGATAACTTTGGACGAAACTTCCTAAAATGCATTGTTTACATTACATAATACTTATCATGAATAAAGAAGTTTAACATTAAAATAAATATATATATTTTTATTTTATTTCAAACCTCGTTTTTTCGTCCCTCCCAGTCTGGTGTCCAGAGGTCTCTATTTTCCCTTGCCCCTCCTAACCTAACCTAACCAAAATTTCTCGGCCAGTTTTGTTCGCTAAGCATAATAAGGGGTACCAAATTCATACCTTTTCATAAATAAATTTAACTAAATACGAAATTCCGAAATCACTTATATGCAAATAAACACATCGAAACGATCGAAGCGGCGCATTTCCCGCGCCGAATTCAAAATCAGATTAGCGGCGACGGGCTGCCAACCCATGCACGAATCTAATTAATAACGAATTTGCCGGCTTTTTCCCGCCACTCTTGTTTCCAGCATCGCCGAAAAAAGGCTGTAGATGGCCGCCGGAGCCGTCATCACTAATGAGCCGTAATGGAACAAGGGAAAAAGGCGAGGCTTTTGTCTCTGCCACATGACTCTCATTTATTCCTCATCACACGTTCTTTTGCCAGATGCTGCCACATAAACGGGTCGGTTATGTGTGTTTCGAGTAATTACGCGGATCACCCGAGTGCAAAAAAAAAAAGCGCGCGAAAATGATAAAGGAGGTTTCCATATGTTCGCGGAAGATGCGCGCGAAAAATATTGTTATAATTCGATCGATCGATCAGCTTGTTTTATCGATATTTTCAAGTTGGAAGTTTCGCGTTTTGATTTTAAAAATCAATCAATAAGAAAGGATTTACTTAAGGATTTTGAAGCAAAAAAAAACCATACATTTCCTCAAAACAAACCCGCTATTCATAAACGACAATCGCATCAAACACAACTAATTACAAATAATACCTGCAAAACGGTGGTCATCTTCAATTAATAAGATGACTTCGATGCAAATGAAAACACCACAACGTCCCATATGCAGCCACTGGAGAAGCCGCATTGTGTCCCTCGAGGATCCGAAGGCTTATTTGTCGTGCTTGATCAATCAAATAACACAAATCGGAATTTGCATAGTCATCCGAGGATCTGAGGATAGAATGTACAATGCGTTCTTGGGCCAAACTTCAATATGCATGAGGTCCATTGTCGACTGATAATTGTTAACCAGCTAATTATGCGTCATATTTCGGAGTGATGCTTGCGTTTGTGAGGAATTGATTAGTATGGGGTTTAGAGTTGGATTATGGTTTTTGAGTTTTTGAAGCTATTTTTATTAAGATGTAAGTTTGGATTAGAAATTATAAAAGTTGTGAAACATTTATTTTTTTCTGGTGTTATGAATTTTTTTTTTCAATTATTAGAATAATTGTTTATGAAAATACAGTAGAAAACGTTTAACACAAAGCTAAAGGGACCGAAATAATTTGTCATATTGAAAGAATTTCATGTTAAACGTCATTAAATACGTAAATTACACAGTATGTTGTCAGGATCGTAGTATTATAATATTTCTTGTTGACTGATTTTTCACATTAAGCGTTTTCGTGTTAAAAGATTTCACTGTATGACCATGGAATATTGTAATTATGAGTGTTTTTTTTTTCCAATTTATATTTGAAAACAGAAAATAATACGCATACGTCACCAGAATAACCAGCGCATACGTCTTGCGAAAAATTTCTAATATTTCACCGGCAAAGATGAATGATCCCTTACATTCTTCATAGGAAAAATGTACCTTCCAACACACCCTGAAACCGCAAAAATGAGCCAATATCTGCTGTAAATTAGCACGCATAGTTATTTCAGAATATTGCCATTACGTGAGCTGTCACGCGAACCGTGCATGCGAAAATTCGTGACACTGAAATGTTAAAAAATGACTCCGAAATATAACATTCTTCAGAATTTTCTTTGCCAAGCCGTGGCGAAAACTTTGAGCATCGATATCGTTGTTTCATTCAATTGGATGAAGGAAAATTTGATTAAAGTAGATGGTTCTAAATTCGGACCTCTCTTGTCAATTGATCGATACCGTTTTCATCGTTTTATTTGAAATAAATATTGGATTTTGAGACGGAGTTAAAATCATTTGATATATATGTGTATGTATGTATATATA
>JAOXNN020000027.1:3451814-3471265 GCA_028571205.2 Hydropsyche betteni | reverse complement strand
GGCTTTGCCTATATGTTGTAATTGTGACAATAATAAATGAACTGGTTTTATTAATTAAATATTAAATATTCAAATCGAGTACAGGCATCGGGTAGTCTCTGCCTCTGGCTTTACCTATGTTAAAAACAAATTAATGAATTATTTTGATTTTATTTATTAAATATTATATATTTAAATCGGGTACACATTTCGGGTTCACAAGATCGGGTTTTCACATTTTATCGTTTTCCGTTTCTTAACAAAACCACAGCCGATGTTATTAAAATCGGGTTTATTTACTAGTTCTTAATATTAAAAAAATATACTAATCAAAAAAAAATTACTAAAACAAAAAATATTATAATCAATATCACATACTAAAACCATCATACACATTCCAACACAAACAACGCGCAAAGACATTATCATAATCAAGATCGATAAACTATGTATATTTTTTCATCGATCATCACAACCTGCAAAAAGTCCATTACAAAACAAGTTCGACTTTCACTAAAAGTTCAGAAATCACCTTCCACGTGCATCCACTCGTACAAAATTTTTTACTAAACACGAGTGACACCCAAAACCGAAACGCATTCCACAATACACATATATCGCGACACACCAAAAAACTTCAAAACCATCGCCACAATTCACCAACGACCAAACCAATCACGCCGATCCTTTCACTACACTACAGGAAGGACTACACCTCGATCCAGATTACGAAACCATCTTTTTCCACCGACTACCGATCGAACCATCGACTAGTGAAAAAGTTGCACGGAGCAAAGTGGGTTGATGACCGGGGCCCGGTGTTCTCGCACCGGCTACCTGCTTTCGGGCATGTGTATTACAGGTGTACGGGCGCGTGCCGAGGATGCGACCCTAAGCCGCTTTTTCCGAGCTGGCCGGTGATTGTGTATAATATCTGGGTAATGTGGCACTTTCGAGGCTCGGACAGGTGGAGGGAGAACGCGCACGCGATTGTGCGCCGGGAGGATGGGGGGGTTATGGGAGGATTTGATTTTGGTTTTTTTCGGGGATGTGTGTTGATTTGATGGGTGGTTAGGTGTTTTTGAATTTTTTTTTTTCGATTTTGAAATAGTTGTCGTAATGGTGTTTTATGAGGCATGACGATATAAATAAGGTGGGATCGAATTAATCTTCATAAAAGTTGTTTTTTTAAATAATTTTAAATTGAAAGTAAATTTGAAAAATATACACACGTCGTAATGTATCATCGTAAAAAAATTGTTTTGCATTTGTTTGGTGATGTGAATCGAAAATATTCTAATAGAGAATATTTTTAGAAAAAAGTATTTATATTATTTAAAAGACTATTTTTTAATAAATTTAATCTTTTTCAATCAACATATTATATAGTATATAGGCCCGATGTTAATAAAATCGGCTGGGATTTTGTCAAGAAACGGAAAACGATAGAATGTGAAAACCCGATCGTATGAACCTAAAATGTGTACCCGATTTGAATATTTAATATTTAATTAATAAAATCAAAATAGTTCAATTGTTATTTGTTTGTGACATATAGACAAAGCTAGAGGCAGTAATCATCATTGTCGACCCGTTGTGTGCTCACTGCAGGATAAGGTCCCCCAATCAAATATTGGGGGTCTAGGCTATATACCTTACCCGAGAGCCAACCTCGTATCAATAAGGAACATGTACCATAAGAGCCAATCCGCCCATGCCAGCGGAGGAGGCTCTCAGACCAACAATACGCAAGTTTATGTGACAGTCTTTTTGCTCACTGACTCTCCACAAAGCAAATTGCAATGACCACCCTGGGGGCAACGAGGTAAAGACTGAACAAACTGCGCCCTCGCTGACCACTTTTGTGAACGCAATGACCACCAGTTTGTCAAACGAGGCGAGACCATTGGTCCTATATAGTTTAGACCTCGTTAAAACACACGTCACACGTCACACTTCACCATCACCAAAGAGGAGTTTTAAGTTAGCTAATTGTACATGCAGTACATTCTCAATTTTATTTTATCCATGCAACCGATTCTATGGTATAATATATACTAATCTTCAACGAAATATTATTATGATAAAAGGCAAAATAAATATATTATGATAAATATATTAATTATATATATAATAATATTTATCGTTAATTGTAGGAATATGTTGTTAAATCTCGATTTCAAATCACGAAAAACGCCGAGATTTGATTACGAGCTGGCGGCTCCCTATTTTAAAAAAGGCGCACAAGTGCGAAGGATTGGTTATTAAAAGTTAATAATGCTTAGTAAATTATAGTATGTTAGTTCGTAAATTTACGTCTACTTATCGATATACATATATAACAGAGACGAAGTTTGGCTTGCACGTGTGTCTTTCGAGTATTTTCGGCAAAATAATTCAGTAACCAACGTTACTTTCTCGGATTCAGGTATATATGATAGAAGCTGGAAGGACACGCACTGATTTTATACACTGAAATTATATAGAATTAATATTTGAAAACGCGACTTTCCATCGAAATACTGGTCAGATAGAGATTTTTTTAAACACTAAATTAAGAGTAAACAATTACAGAGGCACTACTAAACGATCAGATGCAAAAAAGTGAGTATGGAATGAGATATCCCAGAGTAACGCGGAGCGTCGCATAAACAATGCACGCAGCGACCACCCGCCCCTGACTCGATAAAAATTAAATAAATTAAAGAACAAAAGGGTAATTCCAGAAAATAAAATTTACTTATATGCAAACAAACGCCTTTTTATCTTCAGAAATTGATTCAAATTTCACGATGTTTACTGGATTCGTATAGAAAAACTATAATTATTCAAAAATTCATTTCTCATGAAAGATAGGGTCAGAAGCAGTGGAAGGGAGGAGGGTTCCTTTCCAATCGGAAGGGAGTCTCCCTCACTTGTATTAGTAAATCCTTCACTTCAGAGGCTGAAGAGAGTTTATAAATTTCCTGAAAAACCTTGTTAGACTGAAATAGTTCCGAACAAATTCAGGTGGCGTTGCGGAAAGAAAATTGGAATTTCTCAATTAAATTCAAACTAAATGATAAACTGATAAGAAAAGATTAGGCCAATGGAATGACAACGTCGAAAAAACCCGACCACCAAATAAAGTTCGAAGAGAAAAAGCGTGCAAAAATCTGACTCACCGGCGACCTTCGAAGAAAAAAAACGCATTCGAGGAGCGAAAAGTGTCGCGTGTGTCGGTTTTCACGCTCGGGGCGAAAAACCAACACATAAAATGGCCGATGTGCATCATATTATAGACGTTAACTATATACGCATAAAAACCATAATAGAAAATTAAAGTCGCGAGCGTAATAAGCATAAAGACCATAATAGAATATCGAAGTCGCGAGCCTAATAAGCATCATATTATAGACATTGACTGTATGCGCATAAAGACCATATTCGCGAAAAAATTGCGAGCGTCATTCGAACGAACAGACATACAGACAGACACACAGATATCCGCTATTATATATAAGGGATATGCCCGTTTTTATTCTATAAGGTCGTAGCACAATAAGTGTCGGATTTTTTTTTGTAATAAATAAAACGCTATAGCTGTTTTAAATTTTGTAATTCGTTTATTAAAATTGGATCAGTTTGCACCAAGAGTCTTCTGCCAACGATTTGGTGACGAATATATTACGTGTTTATAAAATTCTGAATTTTTGGAGGCTACAAAGTCATTAAAGGCCTTTTCTATATCGCTTCGATTGGTAATTTTTTTTTCTGGAAGAGCAATGAATCTAAATTTAAAAAAAAATCATAATCGGTCGCAGAATAAATAGGAGAACAAGCAAGATGTCTCATGTTTTGAATTTTTAATTCCGTTAATTTTGAATCCGTTATTAGAGGCCTTGCGTTGTCATGAAACAATAATTTTTCACCTTCCCTATGTTAGTCAGGTGTCTTGAAATAATTATAGGTTTAATTTTGAGATCTACTGATTCTCTGAATATTTTTTGTGGATTATTTTAAACGAAATCCCATAGATTTTTATCGTTGAAGAAATTTTAAGGTTTCCAAGGTGCTCATTTTCAAAGTTGAAATTCGCTACGTGAAATTTTATATACCAAACGAAAATAACAATTGAAAATAATAATAATTTTCATCTTATATTTACCATCAATATCTGAACTATTTTTATGTTAAATAGTTTAACGTTGAATATAAAAGGCGTGGTAATAATGGATTTAAAACTTGGGTACCTATCGTGCTTAAAATTTAAATAGCATATTATTTATTTTACATAACTCAAATTTTTATAATTATCATTACTATGAACTTTATGTTATTAAATTTAGTCAGTACTAATCTTGAAAAAATTATTATTCTTTATATGTAATAGATTCTTCAATAATATAATATGTTTATTACGTGGACACAATAACTAATATCAGATTATCGTGAAGTATTAATTCAGATTTAGGTTTCTCAAGATTTCCCCATAGATTTTCCGAGGATCACTAAAATTAGAAAAATTGTCTGAAAAACACGCGTTAGATTGATAGAAGTATTATATTTTGTGTGAAATATCAAAAAATGTCACGTTCAAAATAAATAACATTTGTAAAGTGGAAAATTTTTGCTACGTAAAACGATTGAAATATTGTACATAGACGCACATTAAATATTTTAGATCAAATTCTACGAGCACGTGTTTGTTTTAAATTTAAAGTCTTTGTCGTTGATTTTCCTTTTGTAATGATTGTCAATCTCTGTCTGTCTGTTCGTTCGAATGACGCTCGCGAGTTTTTCGCAAATATGGTCTTTATACAGTTAACATCTATAATATGATGCTTATTACCTACTGCCTCTGGCTTTGCCTATATGTCACAAACAAATAAAAAATGAACTATTTTGATTTTATTAATTGAATATTGAATATTCAAATCGGACACACATTTCGAATTTGCACAATCGGGTTTTCACATTTTATCGTTTTATGTTTCTTAACAAAACCACAGCCGATGTTATTAACATCGGGCCTATTTACTAATACAGGAGATATCAAGCTGTACGCGTTCCTTGGGTATTCTTAAAGTGGAACGTAAAATCAACCAATTATAGTTTTATCACATGACAAGATAATTATTTGAAACGTTTTTAATGTTTTAGGTTATCACCCCGCAAAGTCTAAAAAATAGTGAGATTTAATTGTTGTATCCTCGGAGTGGTTGTATTGGAGATTATTAAATTTCAACACTTTTTAATAAGTTTTAAGCTGTTTCGAAATATAATTTATTTGCAAATTTATCTCGAAATTTATACTTGTTCAAAATCAATGTTTCGAACAAACATTTGCTTAGGTGTTCATACAAAATTATCGCGATTTATTTTTGCAAAACGCTGGCGTCAGAAAATCAAAAGGGTTGTGCTAAACAATTTAATGAATAATTCATTGCAAATATTAATTTTCGAGTACAGAAATTTTCCAGATAGATGGAAAATACGAATATGAACTATTATATCTGCTGCTTGAATTTTCACAAATTACGATGCGGCAAACATTATTATTACAGTTATTATGGTAAATTTAATATAACAATAAAAAGGAGTTTTTTCCATATTTCTATATTTATATACTATAAAATATTTTTTACTTAATATGTCGCGAATATTTCGTTAACTGTGAATTTTATATTGTAGAAAAATATTGATAGTTAAAATCAGCACAAAATCTTACCATAAAAAGGGTGCACCACCTACGTTACATGACTTTACCATTTATTTTCATTTTCAGGGATGAAAAAAAATCCACATTGTATAGTTCTTTCATATGATTAATAAATACGTTAAAACCACATGCAATTAGCGATTGTAGTTGATACAGCTGTTATCCGGCACACGCGTGCATACGTGTTTTTGATCCTGAAAAAGGAACAAATGTGTCCCAACAAGCTAGTATCCATTTTATATAAATTATTCAGAGAACTTCGTACGACACAAAAGTCCTAAATTTCATGTAAAATGTGTATAAACGTAGGAGAAACCCCGTAAAAGTGCCACTACCTTGTCGAAAATATTTACAATACTCGTATATGAAAAATATATATAATATTATAAATAACATTAAAAAAAATTATTATAAACGTATATATTTCTATGTACATTTGTATTCATTTCAGTTAAATATAATATTGAAATGAAAAAAATAGTTTTCTGGTAAAAAAGATCACGTATTTTAGTTTTATTATATAATAGTAGATAGATTTAGTTCGGTTCGAGCCGTATGATATTGCTATTAGGAAGAAACCTTTGAATTTTTATATGTGAAATGAAATTTATGTACCTGCAACAAACAATGAGATTATTTTCATTGTGATACCGTTTCTGGACTCTTTCAAAACATTTATTTTTTATCTAGTTCGAGCGATTTAAGTTCTGATTTAAGCTTTCGTTTGCCAACGACGCGGTGACTCATGGAAAATTATTCATCTGTAAAAACTTTCAGAGCTCTTTTATCGTTCAGCGGCAATAAAAAATCACTTTTAATTTTCATATATAAACTTTTTAATGAATCCTTTCTCGCGAATAATTTTCCTAATTGCGGTCTCCTGTACATGTATTTCAGTCATGTATCCACACACTGCATGCACTATATAACATATGGAACAATTGTACCGAACTCTTGTTTCATATCTACTAAAAAACCTTCTATACGATTTCATGACAATGCGAATTGATTTAAAATATATATGTACACCGCGTTGATAGAAAAAGTGCAATTAATGATGCGATCATTGGACGGTTATAATGGCATATTATCAACTCAAGATCATTTAGTAATGGAATTTCTTTCAGAATTCAAATTAATTTCAAAGGAAGACCTTTAAAAGGTTTCGTTTAATATTATACAAATGATTACAATAATATTTACTACATTGCTTAGCCAAAACCTAGTACGTATGAATCGAGATATCAGCGTATATAATTACATCCACCGTTCAACGAAATGTCCATAAAATACCTCCTCTGCAGTGAGAACTAAAATTAAAGTCTGAGCTTAAAATTATTCCGACGCGCAATTTTCATAAAATATTCGAGAAATTTTAATTCTCGCCCCCGACTGTTGCGGATCCATCGAATGAAACAAATTGACAGAATGGAAACATAATTGGATTCGTTTTCACTTTGGGAATAATCAAAATGGACTTTGTGTTTTTCGATGAAAATGAATAAATTCAAACCGCAAATTTATCAGAAAATATGTCATAATTAATCAATATCTTCGATCAATTGACTGCGTAAAATTTTTTGGTTAATTTGTATTTTGTTATTTGATCGAATTTAATATAAGTTTTTTTTTCGATCGAACGAAATGAAAAATAAACAATGGATTGAACAGATTTCATAATTACATTATTTAATTTACTTTCAATATGAAAAGATTTTGATGAAGTTTTTTAAAGGTAATGAACGATTTTAGAATAGATTTATTTTATTATAGTGAAATGAAAAAGGAATTTAATTAAAACATTATTGATAATTATTAGAAATATTGTTCATAAAATGAAAAATGAATTTGCATTTACAAAAGTTTTGTGATAAACGAAATTTATTTTCTAATTGCAATCAAAATAAATAAATAAAATATACAAGATAAATTCATATCGACATCTATTAAATACTTTTCAAAACTTTATTACAAATGTTATTTGGTACATAAAGTTCAAATTTAAACCATCTGATGGTGATCTTTAAATTCTTAAAGTAATTCAAATAAATTATATTAATCTATGATTTATAAAAATATACCTTTACACGCTTTGAATATAATAAATTTAGTATTAATTAAAACATAATTTAAGTTAAACCTTAAATAAACCTTGTTCAATTGTTTGAATCACTTGAAATAAATGTCCACAAGAACGAAGTTTATTACTAACAATAAAGAAAAAGAATATTATTTAGTGTTTCATACTTTTGTTATAAGTACTGACTTGTCTTGGCTAATCTAAGCATAACTTACACATTCATTATTACTATAAAATTGATGATAAATAATTACTACTTAATTGAAATTCTTCCGGGTAGGTTGTGTGAAAACATGGGATGTGACGTACTATGCATGCAGGAGACCCAAAGAAGTTTCTGTTAGTTATAATCAGATCTGCTATCGACAGATATCCTCATAATATACAAATAAATGTTTGCGTTTATAAAATTTCAAAATCTGAATAACCTTAGAAATAAATGTACAGCTTTGTACCATAGAGGCAAATTGATTTTCACTTAGAAATTTTTTTATTTAAATTATAAATAAATAGTATGTATATCATAAAAATCATTAAAAAAACTAATCAGATATTTCTTCGTCACTAAAGTATGAATCTTTTTTGATTCTTTTCCTTGGTAATATATCATTATTTTTACTATCAGGGTGCTCTAATTCATTTTTTATTTGCTGAAAAGTATAATTATAGTGTCAATACTGATAAATATTACCAAATATTAATTTAAAATTTAAGATAATTTATAAACTAACTTCTAATTTGATTGCTGAGCTCAATGTTTCTAAATCTTCACATTCATTTGCTTCACTATCGTTATCTTCTTTATCACTATTTGATCCATAATTACTTTTAGTTTCATCATCTCCCTAAAGATAAAAATATAATGCAAACAATTTTGAAATATTTTTGAGTAATTGTAAATGAGAAATAAATACTCTATGTTTTCTCCGAACACGTTGTTTTTTTGGAGGTGGTTGTCTTTCACCCAACTTATTAGCTGGACATGAATAGCTTAAATGTCCTTCTTCACCGCATTCATAACAAGATGACTTATCGTGATATTCCCTCCTGTAAAATTATATTTCAAACATGTAAATTTTATAAAATTGAACTGAAATTAATAATTTTTATTCATTACAAAATATAATAACTTTCGGATAAACTCAGCAGCTCTTCCGTTATCTTTTGCTATACTACATTTCAAAGTGCGTCCAAACATTTCTTTATTATCTACTTCTTTTACACATTTCAATGCATCATCTTTTTCTAAGAATAATATGAAAGCTACACCTTTTGAAGTTCTCCATTTTTTATCACGAACAATTGTTACTCTAGATAAATTAGATTACAAACGATTATCACTGATACATATTTATCTAATATGAGAAATTACGATAAAATAAATTACTTGACAACTTTTCCGTATTCTTCAAATATTTTATGAAGATCATTGTTAGTGAGTGAAAATGGTAAATTGGAAACGTAAACTGTACTGCGACTGGGCGCTAATGTGCTCATTGTGTGATATTTTCTTTTATTTTCATTAACGAATTGTATTTATCAATTTTGACATATAAACAGGTTATGTTACGAAACGTCAAAACGAACCAATGTTATTCTTTTAAAACATTTGGTTATAATTTAGTAACCAGACAGATGAACACATGACAGTTCAACACAGTGACAATTGAACTAATACAATAATCAATGTTTATCTAAATTATCTAAAATTAAAATTTAAAGCTAAATCATAAGTACCACGCTTCTTTAAAAATAAGACCTGGTCTTATATTAATTTTGTATACGAAAACACACTAGGACTTATATTCAGAAATGTCATATTTTTGCGGAAAAAAATCTGAAAACAAAAAAGTCTAATTTCTTTATTTAAAATGAAATAATTGTAGAAATCCATGTTCTAGACTCCCAAATTGGAGACTAAACCTTATCGGAGAGTGGAGGGAGCAATTTAAATGTTTTTAAGAAGTACTTAATACTCAAATCATTAAAACTTATTTATTTCTTACATTTTTTAATATTATCGATTACTTTTATTATTATTTGATATTTTTTACTAGGTATTATTTTAATAGTAGGACTTACATTAAAAACATTTTTGGAGAAGCACGATATTTGATAATTCGATTGAAATGTCGATTGAAATTAATAAAATTCAAAGAGGGTCAGGTCCATTTTTTTTAATTTCTCTGTAAAATTCAAAAATGATATTGCAATTTATTTTGATATACATACTAATGTAAGATTTTTTGTTTTGCTTGATTTTCGCTAACAAATATTAATTTATCACACTAGACTACAACAGAATTATGTTATCTCTATTGACAAATTCATAGGTCAAATTGATAATTTATTTGAGTATAGACCAGAAATAACATCAATATTACATAAGCATGATGAATTATTGAGAAATGGCTACCAGAACAATATACATACCTTCATTCTAATTGATGTTACAAGATAATAAAACTAAAACAATTAAAAAAATGCAATTCATAAATTATAATTCAACGTATATGTATATATACAACGTACAATATGTATAACATATATGTATATTTAAAAAAAAAGTTACTTATTACTTATTAAATTAACGAGTCCTTTGTAAAACCGTCGAAAAATGCATTGTGTATCAATGTTAGTCTGAAGATAATGTAAAAATTGATTCGATTACAGTAATTTATTTAGAGATAATACAAAAACAAAGATTGGATATAATCCATATAACAGCTGTTCTTAATTTTTTATCACTCTATTGCCCTTAAGAATTTCAATATATTTTCGCAATCCCTGGGTATAATAAAAAAAATTCGCAACTTCATGATATAATTATTATAAAATAAAGATTTATTTTAAAATAGTGTTTTTATTTATCGACTTGTTAATAATTATGAATTCAAATTTTAAATAATTTTCTTTGTAATGAATGAATATAATGTTTATTATTATTGTATTTTAAGAGTTTTCAAGAAATACTTTGCAGCCCCTTAGTTTACAAGGACTGAAAGGTAACATTTAATTATCATTGTTTGATATCGTTCATTCATTTGTAGTATTTTCAATAAAAAGTCTAGTTTTTCTTAAACAAAGTAATACTTCACATAAAATCACATACATATTTGCTAACAGCTAGTGAATCTCATTGAAAATTATTCATTAATAAAGATTTTTTATGATAATATCAAAATATTTTATAATACTAACATGGATGAAAGTATCATTATAACTTCGACAATAGGAAATTTTGGTAGATGGCAGTTGATGATAAGTATCTTTATGGGCTTAATGAAAATCACAGTTGGATGGTTTCAACTTGGAATTATGGCTTTGGCTCCAGCACAAAATTTTTGGTGTAAAAAAGAAAACATAACACACACATTATTGAAAAATCAATCAGAACTAAATGTAAGCATAATAAAACTTTTCATTATTTTGTAAAAAATATAATTAAATCAATTGAAGAATTTCATTATTAACTGTTACGAATATTATATTATTTTGAGAAAAACAAATTTTTAGTCATGCTATATGGAGTTAGATTCTGGTGAAACAATTCAATGTACAGAATTTGAATATGATACAAGCTTATTTGCTTCTACGATTATTACAGAATGGGATCTGGTTTGTTCAAAAAGTTACTACATAGAGGTAAAATTTATTGCAATTATTATTTTCAATAAGTTATAATTAATTTAATCTATATTTATTTAGCTGACCCAAATGTCTTTCATGGCTGGTACATTATTAGGATTCATAATATTTGGTGCTTCAGCTGATAAATATGGAAGAAAAATTCCCTTAAGTTTAGCCATTATTATTCAGGGTATAACCTGTTTTATTTCATCATTTTCCCCGTGGTTTTCGATGTTTATAATAGTACGATTTATTTTGTCTATTGCAAATGGAGGAATTGCTGTTATTTCATTAGTAATGTGTATAGAGGTAGGATAAATGCTAGCCCATAAAAAAGGATTTTCATCACAGGAAACATAATAAGTTTGTGATTTTAGATTGTAGGCGGTAAATGGAGCACAATTATACCAATATTATATCAAATACCTTTTGGTTTTGGAGTGATGGCATTGTTTGGAATAGTTTATTGTTTAAGAGAATGGAGAAGTATTCAGATTTGGTTATCCATTCTATCTACTGTGCTAATTCTGAGCATTTGGTTTATACCCGAATCTCCAAGATGGCTATTAGTTACCAATCAAGAAGAAAAGGCTTATTGTAATTAAAATTAAAATAGACAATAAGTAACAAAATTTAAAATGAATGTATTTTTGTATTTAAATATGCATTTGATTCTAGGCTTGTTGAGAAAAATCGCCAAATTTAATAAAATTAAATGGAACGAAGAAAATGAATTGAAAACTATACCTATTATTGATAAAAATTTTGAACCTAAGAATGATCAAAATAACAAATCACTGGGGCTACTTTTTAGAGATAAGAAATTAAGATATAAGACAATTCTTCTATGCATCAATTGGTATAGTTAATTACATTTATTTTTAAAACAATCAATAAATTAATTCTTCACTTTTGAATTTGTTGAAATGCAACGCTATATAGAGTTTTAATTAAAAAGATTTATCTTTTAGGTTTGGATTGGGATTCATATTTTTTGGATTTTTTCAATACATGGGAAAGATAAGTGAACATGTAGGTATATTACTTGTTATGAGCAACATATGTATAATTCCAGGAGCTATCGTCAGTTTAGTGGTGGCTCTACACGCCAGCAGAAAAAGCACCATAGTAGTTGGTCAATTTGTGACAGGAATTTGTCTTTTGCTCTTTTTTGCTTTTCCCAAAGGAGCTTATGTTAACGATTGGCCAAGGATAGCACTATCTAGTATAACAATATTCCTATTTACGGTAAAAGTCCATAATAAAGTTTTTTGTTATTTTCATAAAGAAGAATTTTATGGCTTGCATTACTAAATGAGTTTTTATCATTAAAGGTGTTTACTCCAGTGTTGTCTCTGCTTACTGGTGAAATGTTTCCAACTTTGGTTCGTAATTTAGGAGTTGGCCTAGCATTTTCTGTATTTAAAATCGGTACTATATTGGCACCTCTTGTACTGACACTAGATAGAGTGGCTCAATTTTTGCCATTAACTGTAATGGGAACAATTTGCATAGTTCTCAGCCTAGAAGTAATATTATTGCCCAAAACTCAGGATCAGAGTATTTCAGATGCAGTTAATTGTGAATCATAATTGTCGTGCTCATTATTGGTGTAGATTAAAATTGTAATGTGTATTATGTTATGTTTATTCTTTAGATATTGAAAATTCTGTGAAATGAAAAAAAATAATGACTTGAAAAATTATTTATTTTCCTATTGAATGCAAAATATTGCAAATACTTTCATTTACATACATATATTTATTGAGTATTAACTCAATATTTTATCACTTATATTTGTATGAAAAAAATAAATGCAAACTATTTATCTTAATTTATGAAAAAATCAATATATCCAATTCGTAGATTAGAAAATTCAAGAATCTATAATTCCTATACTTTTCAGTTTAATTAAAAATTATCCTGCAATAGAAATTAACTATATCTGTCATAAATTGTAATATATAATATTTACTACAGCATTTAAAAGGTAAAGAAAAGGCATAGCAAATATCTAAAGTTTTGAAAAATATATGTATTATTTCTATTGATAAAAAAAACTACATCAAAGTCATTCTGAGAAATAAAAAAGTGAAAATAAATACCGTGTACTAAGATCGATATTGATATAGTTTTTTGATTAAATAAAATAAATTAGAGAAATACTCTAATAAATATAAATATTATTGCGTTCCAAAAAATATAATAAATACACAACCATGAGTAACGGCAATAAAGAATAAGTAATCTTCAATTCATCATTTCATCAAAAATAATTATATTTATTTATTGCATTTGCTTCTGTTATAACTTAGCATAAAAAAATCTCATTAATAACAGTAGAAGATGAAAATAAACTTATTTTAAGAATTATGATTTGTATGTTAACCATATTTTAGTTGGATAACATCAGATTACACTGGTAACAATTATTTTTCTAATGATCAGCATATATATATACCGAGAAGAGAAACAATAGAAATAAGTGTATTTGTTAAGCTAAAATAAAAATAAATTAATATCATAAAATGGCTGTCAGTCTGAATCACTTTCTTCTGTTGTCGATGTTTCCGTTTCTGAAATATCAGGATGTTGTTTAGTTATCTCAATGCAATGGTCTAAGTCTGTTAAACGCTTCAAAGATCTCCCTGAAAAATATATCAAAATATTTCAATATGAAAAAAATTATTAACATAACTAAAAAAAATAAAAATAAAAAACCTGTAAGTGTAGTAAGCAATCTTATATCTTGCCCATAAGATGACGGAATAGGTGCTAAATTTAAAGCCATTTGTCTCGCTCTATCACTTCCACTTTCTAAAATAGTTACGAATATATTGAAATTACAGATAATATTATTGTTGGATTAATTTGACTGAACATTCACAATTACCTCTAAATGAATCTTGAGTTGGATCTTCTTTAAATGAGACATGTTCAGTTTTGTATAAACCACTGACAAGATCCCAAACAAACAAACACTGAAAAAGTTTTTGAAAAATAAATAAAAACGGTTTATAAATTTGACCAAAATCAATCAATCGGGTGCGACGATCATCGTCGACCGAATGCAATTGTTGTTACAACTAATCGCGACGTCGGCATATACAATTCGTTCGACGGTAGATAAAGTGAGGAATCGGAACCATTTTTTGGAATCCTCTAGAGATTTAACTCTCATTTTCGTGTCAAATAGTTAAATATCTAATTTGAGACAATCGAGTAGTTGTTAAAAGCGGATCTACCCTCGATTTATCATCCTTACGAATGACAATCCATGCAGCGTTATCGCTGTATCACGGGCTGGCTTTGAATTTTTTGATTTAACAAAATTTGCATTTTATACATTTTGAAAAATTATTTATACAATATGTACATATTATTTTTAATATTTGAATGAATGAAAATTAACCTCTGCTGCATATTGCTTTCGATGGATAATGCACCATGAATTACTTTCTTTACACGAGTGGCATATCGATGAAGATTCGCCATCATCATCCGCTTCTTCTTCAGTAGCCCACAACCACATAGCACACACCTAAAAAAAATTGGTATTAGTTCCGTGTATTTTATGCAAGTTACAAACAATCGCATTGTACGTACCCCACAAATGCAACCGCTGGATTGACAAACGTTTATCACATGACAGCCCCAATCGAAACAATATATAAATTTCTTTTTATTGAGGCGACAAAGTCTGACGCAAACTTCATTGCACAATAATTCAATATCCAATGACCTTTGAGACGCTTGTAAAACAGGCGTGCCGACTCTCATTCTTTCCCATGCGCCCATAGAAACAGGTTGAAGTGGAGCGTATCCAGCACCATGTGCGACTAAAGGCAATGCCACATGATAACCAGATATGCAATCGTCTAGGAACAAGAAAAGCGATCGTAAAAAAAAATTAAAATCATAAAACCGACTAAAGAAAAATGTATAAACCTTCTGAATCTGTAATGATGGAAGTTATGTCATCGTCACTTTCAACAAAACGTCTTTTGAAATGTTTGCTACATTTGGAATTTCCTGAATGGACTAGGTACGGATCATGCGGATGAACGACATAATCTGATAAGGTTTTAGAAGAATTATCATGTATAGCAATTGTTTTCAAGGAACCATCTTCTTGCATAGCAGTGACCCTATATTCTATATCATGGATGGTTTCTCTAATTGGCATTTGTGTGATGACAGGTCCATATTTCATATCGGAATTGTGAACAGGAGCGGGAGTGATCTGATTATGGACCCTTAGAATAACGCCTTCGCAAGGCGGAGATTTGGGTCTCCTCAACGAACTCCTGCTCGATGTACCTATATAATATTTTCTATTGCTACGAAGTACCCTAAACGGCACTATGTTTTCGCTGTTATCTTCTGAAAATTCGTATTTTTTATCAGCTAAGCGACGTTTGCGAAAAATACTAAGTTTTTCGCATTTCGATTCCGTTTCTTCGACAAATTCATATGTTTTATCGGCAATTCTATGCATTTCACTGAATCGCAATAAGCTTTCGGCAGGACGGCGGCTCGGAGACCTCAGGGGCGGGCTAATTAAATTTCTAGGAGAAGGAACTGAATCCCAGCCGTCTTCAATACCAACATAAACTTCACTACAGCCTGGAGACGGTTGGGGTGCTCGTAATGCCTGAATACAAACTTCATGGCTTACCATATCTGGTACTTGTATAGGTTTTACATTTATATATGGTTCTACTTCCATGTCTGAAAAATCAGCTAGAATACTTTGAATTATCGTACTCGTCGATGGATTGTTTTGATCAGGAGGCTGCGGTGATTTAATATCAGACAAAGTAGTTTGGGCAAAACATATTTCATTAGCTGATCTATCTTCCAAGCTATTTTCATCGAGAATTTGATCTGGTTTTATTAAGTCTATTTCTAGTATATGAATAAAATCAGTATATATAATAATCTGATTGTGATAGGCTAATTGAACGACGGGTTCACAAATGGCAGATTCAGCGGCACAATAAAATTTAGTATGTATTGCGAAATTATGTTGAATGCATCGTTTTCCTCCACAGTCTAAAACTATAAGACACAAATCGATAGTGAGAAATATATTCAATAAAAATTATTCGCACAATTATTCCACATATTTTTTAAATTTACCTTCATTAGAGTTAACTAGTGTAGAACATTTTCGACAACCTAAGCGTGGAACACCGACTACACTCAAATAAGAATGTTCTGTAGATATTTCACTGCAATTTTTTTTAAATATTTTAGCATGGTGTAGTGTACAAATTGTATTGAGATAAAATAAGAACAAATTGAAAAAATATATAAATAGGTATTATTATTTAAACGATTAACATATGATTAAATATCTTACGCTATTCCATAAACTACTAAAATAGAGGGATTGTGCTTCCACTGAGCAATCGACACAGCAACTCTATTATCGACACAGTCATCGTCGAAAATAGGCACGGAATGAACAAGTTTCGCTAATTGTCCGGGAGCCCACGAAAGGAAGTGTAACCTGTGATTGAGCAAATAAAAATAATGGTGGAAATCTCAGTTTTACAGTTCCAATTAGAAATCAAAAGTGCATTACCTAAAATTGAACCCTTCTCGAAATTCAGTCTGATTTGTGGTAGTGTTGTTGACGTGATAGGTGAAACTAAGAAGAAATTGACCACACTGTGTGAACCCCATGAAAATATGGTCGTGCAGAAAATGGGTCGGCACAATGTCCATCAAAGAAAAACGTAAGCGAGGTGGAATTTTCTCAAATACTTTTTTGTGCAATTGAAGAGGTTTTCCAGAAAACGAGCCGTGCATCTGAAACGAAAACGATCATGTAAATTTTGCATCAAAATAATGAATAAAATTTGACAATTTGACAAAATCGTGCAATTTGTGAGAAAACATACGAAAAATTATAACAAACAAATGGGTAATCTCTCAACCGCAGCCAGTTACAATGCGCAGATATCTCTAGTTTACCATGGTTTTTTTTTTTTCGGAAAAAATTTGCTTTTTAGAATGATATAAATTTTCTGAAAATTATTTTTATGCATCTATGCCTTTTTTGTCTGTTAAAAAAAACAATACGTACACTTTGCAAACATTTATAGTTCCTTGAAGTCTCCCCAGTGAATAGCTCGTTTTTAACTAATTTATCAGCCCTGAGTGATAATGAAAGCTCCAATAAAATTTTAACAATTTCCACAAAAACTAACATGTATATTTTTCTTTAATTTTTCTAAAACAAAAAACTTACCATCCCTCTTTTTTACACATTCGTTTAACACAATAATCTAGAGGAACCAGGGCTGGATTAACTCATAAACAAGTAAAGCACTTTCTAAGGGCATAATGGAAAAGAGAAATTTCTTGTCAAGCCATCACATAAATTTTGTCAGGATCATCGCTGTATTATTTCACAACAGCCGATTTTTAGTGTTAAATGCTTTCATGTGAAACGATTTGTTATTATTTTATTTTGCTTTTTGCTGCATTGTTTAATTATTATACAAGTTATATTATATTATATTATACCATGTTCTCCCGAAAATAAGCCCTATTGTGATTTTAAGATTTTTTTCAATACTATCCCGTAAATAAGACCTAGTGAGAAAGTTTTCGACAATGCGGTGCTTGTGAATGGTTATCACAGTGGTTCTGATTCGGTGCTCTGTACATAAAATTAAGATTTTGTACAAATATATATTTTTTTATTTAATTTTTTTGACTTATATTTGCATATTCTTGTTCGATTTCTGATCTTGCGATTTTTTCATTGATTAAAACTATGTATTTTATTAAAAAAAAAAAAAAACGTTTGAACTATTTTTATTCACGAGCAAAACGTTGTTGATTGAGATATCACATCTAACTATGAGGAGTACAAATTGTCGTATGCACGAACGTTTTTTCCCGAAAATAAGTCCTAGCATGATATCTGGGTACAAAAGACCTGGTCTTATTTTCGGGAGAACACGGTAGTCAGGGCTCGGGGCGCACGAGGGTTCCGATCCGGCCCTGAGCGTGACCCGTCCCGACAACGCTCGACAAAAAACGACAACACCCGAACCGTTAAAATATCCTGATAAACATCGCAACGTGAAGGAAGAGACGAAGCGAACCTCTCGCCGCACGAGTTTGGCAGCGGTGCTGTAGGCGGAGAATCGTCTCTTGGGGGCGCATTCCTGCCGCATCCTGTTCTTCTGCCAGGATATCCGCTCGGACGAGGGCGGCCGGGGCCTCAGGGAGCGGACGCGGCTCTCGTTTTGGGGCTCGAGCTCCTCGTCCGACGACGCCTCCATGTTTGTTTCAAATTTTCGTTTGACAGCTGACAAGGGACTCCGTTGCCAACGTTGGCGGTCGAAGCTCCCGGTCCGGATCTGAATCCGAATTCGAGTTCGCGTCGTTTGGTTGGTCCGATTGTCGTTTTTCGAAGTGTCCGACGGTCCGAGCGCTTTTGAACGGCGGGCGGAATTTCGTTCGCGCGTAAATTTTGAACGTCGCCGACGGATGGTAGCAGTGCGTACGCGATCGGGGAATACGTGCGCAACAATAAGGCAACATTTTTTTCAAATGTATAAATACGCTCGCTCGAAATAAATGTTTCGATCCCACGCACATAAGCTTTTCGCCGCTGTAAGGAAAACCAATAACATAACACTATCCCAGATACTTAAGAACTATGTCCCAAACAGCCTCCCCAGACCAATTTCCCCTTATCGTTCAGGGTTTTCCCAACGTGAAGCGTACGCCTTACCGGGAGGGCAATTTGAAGGTTTTGAGGGGGGCAATGCGCAAATTATTAATATTTGGTACATAATTGTCGAAAAATGATTTTTCAAAAAAAAAAAAAAATTATTGTATTGCAACTCTGACTTTTCAAGAATATAATGGCAGTAACGTTATGACTATTTTAAAATCAGTTGATGGTTGAGCACTTGTGAGTTATAATATTTGACAGACATCTTTGAAAAATTAAATAGTATAACGATGGTTCCTCCGTTGGGGTTGCAAATGGCACGGGGGGTGGTCCACGTCTATTGAATGGGGATACGTGCA